>JAECUM010036953.1:0-26416 GCA_016617855.1 Megalonaias nervosa
CTACCAATATTCTGCTAAATGGTTCATCAAATGCAGGAATACGTTGCAGATGAGCCTTAGGTATCTTCTGATTGGGTTTTCCTACCATTTGACAAGTATGACAAGATCTGCAGTATTTACAAACATCACTCTTAATATTGGGCGACTCGAAGTGATTCAGAATCTTGGGATGAGTCTAATAAATCCCTAAATGACTAGCCAAAGGAGTTTCATGGGCCAGACTAAGTACACGTAAAAAGAGATAAGGATAAACTCATGTCGAATTTGCAAGAGAAAAAGAGTAACTATTTGATAGATGGTGCTTTCCCAAGAAAGTTGATCAAGATTATGAAAATCTCATATAACTTGTATTACTTGAAGAGTTCAAGAACTGTGTCCATAGTGACGTTAAGACTTATCTTGATGAGCACAAGGTCGAAACCTTGGAAAATGCTGATCGTGCTGCTGACGAGTATTCCTTGGCTCATAAAATTAATGTTGTAGGCAAGTCTTCCACTCAGCAGTCTTCTGGTAAAAAGCATTTCAGCCTAATACAAGCCCTTCTATATTTTAATTTGGCAAAAGTTTTAGAAATGAAACTTCTGATAAGCATGATGAGAAATCCTTATCTCTTCCTACGTGTACTTATTGAAAGAAGAAAGGACACGCTATTTTGGATTGCTACAAATCGAAAAATAAACATCAGAATCAAGACAGACCTATTCCAAATGCTCTTATTTCTAAGAGGTCAAGGTCACGATCATGTATTGAAAGCAATACATTTGTTGGGTCTAATAAACCCCAGTCTGACTTTATTATGGAGAGCTGAGATGATTTTATCCAGCTTCTTCTTCTATAGCTCCTGAAATTTTGCCGGCAATCCTCAGGGTCTAACTCATAACCCTTTAAGATGCATTCCTTAACCAGATCATAGTCAGCACTTTGCTATAATGACAGTGAACTGTAAATATCACTAGCTTTACCAGTAAATACACATTGTAATAATAGAGTCCAATTCTCCCTAGGTCATTACAAATTTCAGCAATTTTTTCAAAATGAGGAAAATATTTCGCTACTTCTTTTTCACTATAATGAAGCACTAACCTAATATTCTTAGTAACATCAAAACCTGAATTCGTATGCAAATTAGAAATGTGCTTTTCACTTACAAGCTCTAATTCTCTTAATCTAAACTGATATTCCCCTTCCTCCTTCTCTATTTGCATTTGCATCTCTCTCTCTCTCTCTCTCTCTCTCTCTCTCTCTCTCTCTCTCTCTCTCTCTCTCTCAATTGTAACTGCATTTGTTTCTCTTCTTTCTGTGACTGCATTTGTTTCTTTCTCTCCTCTTTCTAGAATTGCATTTGCATTTTTTTCTCTCTCTCCTCCTTATCTAATTGAATTTGTTTCTCTTCTTTCTGTAACTCCATTTGATTCTCCTCTTTTTGCAGTTGCATTTGCATATGTTTTCCCGCCTTCTGAAGTTCAAGATTTCTTAACTCTAATTCCACCTTGTATTTTGATTTTAATTCCTTTATTTTTATGTCAGAGTCTGATACAGACATGCTGATCGAAACCAAAGCACTTCTATCCAAAAAATTCTTTTCCACAAAATATTGGACCAAACACTTGTTTTAAAATCTTGCTTCGTTCAAGAAGCTTTTGCCTCATAAAGATCATATTCTCTCGCAAGCTGAAGCATTCATCTTTTCTCAAAACGTCTAACTGTTCCTGAGTAGGATTTGAAAGAAAGATCTCCACCTTTCATCACATTGTCATAAAAGCCTGTTGATTTCAGTAAAGATTTCTAAAATCAAAACTAATGCTTGGGATTTTAAACATTCAGAAACAAGGGGAATTTGAATTTCAAACAACAAAGTTGTCTGAAATATATTATCAAAATTCGTATCCCAGGGGCGAGCACCCAATTTTCTGTTAAGAGTTTAAGCTCTTGAAGTAAGTAACAGAAAAGAGTGAAGACACCAACATTTGTTAAATTTTAAGAAAAAATATATTTCCCTAAAATACAAAGTCAAAAATGAAAAAAGGATCTTAGGTTTAACGTATTAAATCCAAAAAATACTCCAAGAGTTAAAAAATAAAAGTCCTAGTAATAAAAAGTCCTGAATGAAACTCAGTTCGAGTCCCGATGAAATCAAAAATGGAAGCCGATGACCTCTGTTGTGGCCAGCGAAGTGCTGTTCTGTCAACAGTCCTTTATTGAATCACAGAAAATATTGTCCCCGTTTAGAATTCAGAATAACTTCTAATAAATGTTTTAATCCAAGAATTTTGTAGGAGCACTTATGAATTTCCAGAGAATCACTTGAATTCAATAAATAAAAATTTAACCCAAACCAGTCACAACATAACAACAACTTAGCGTGTCAATTGTTTGGAGCCCGACTGACACACTTCTATCCGAAACATAAGTTATATGCTAATTAAGACGCAAAACAGATTCCCGGATGAGGGTCAAAAGTTTATTATTCTGGAAAAATAGAAGTTTGTAACAATTCAAACATGTTTCTCATCACGTAATCCAGGTATGACCTTGAACTATTTTAAAGATTTCTACTCTTAGAAAGATAAAAATATTAAACAAAAGTTATTTTCCAAGATTAACACTGATTTTTGGAGCGTGGTCAACAACTAGATATAATCTTAGTTGTTTACGTCAATGAAATTAAAGATAACAAAATCAGTCAGGTAAATCAGAACTGAACTCAATTTTACATTACAATAGCATGTAATGGAATTAGAAAAACTTAAAGCTAACAAACAAATAATAAAATTCAATATACATAAACTGTATATATATATATATATATATATATATATATATATATATATATATATATATATATATATATAGGTCGATAGGTTGATATGTTTCACTTCGATCGACAAGCAGAACATAAGTGACTTTACTGTTCCTATTAATTGTTTCATTGGACTTATGTGCGGGGATACTTTTCAGTTCCTTTTAAATAAAAAAAGTGTAAGGAGAATACAACTATAAATTCGAACCTATTTATCACCCACCCACCCCACCCACCCCCACTGATTCTCCAGATATAGTCATGTTATACACGTGTGCGGTTCATAGCATACTGATGCTACATTGAGACGCAGGGCTTTGGTCTGTGATCGAATGCCCATATCAGTTGCAAGAGAAGAGTTATGCGGAAGTATTCGAAATGTCTTCTTCAGAGGAATTCCGTTTTCTGTGTGCATTTTCAAGTATGAAGCACTTTCCAAATCAGTCTTCTTTCAGAGGACTTTCATGCAGCAATTATTTTGTACCTCCACCAAGGAACTCTATCGGCCATTTCAAGATTCAATCAGACAAAAATCATCCAAATGTTGTTCCACAGATCATCTGAGGAAAATATGATATTCTTTCATCTATTTTATAATAGGAATTATTGCAATCCAAAAATATCTTAGCCCCTTATGGAAAGTAATCAGTAAAATAATATTGCAAAAATGCAACAAAATGAAACACCTAATAATAATATGGTTCCAGAACGTATTATGAAACTTTCTATAATAGACAGTGATGGTATGTAATAAGAGTTCTGAAGATAGCCTCTTCAAATGCCGACATGTTTTAAATTCTTTTGCTTGCCGATGTTTCACCTCTCTCCCCTTGTGAGGCCATCGTTTTCCATGTCTATACTTTCCATCAAATTCTAAACCAATTTATTAATAATAAAGCATAGTTTAAGATATGTTCACCCCTATGAGACGGAAAGGAAACCATCATCTATATCACTTTATTGTACAATCAAACTGACGACCAACATGAAGGAAAGACTCACTTGTATTTCCACTGAAAGAACAGAACTCTGCATTCTCTGTACCATATGCTAGAGCAAAGACTTTCACGCTGTAGTTTGTTCCTGGAGACAGGTCCGTGATGACAAGATTACACTCGTTCGAGATGTTCAGGCAACTGGCGTATTTGGAAACACTGTAATTTTTATTTAGTTTGTCTACATAAACACGGAAATCCGTTGCATTGCCTCCATCTTGCCAGTATGCTTTTATTGACGAGCCATTTACAGCTGTCACATTCAAACAGTGTGGTGTAATTGGCACTTTGAAATAAGAAAGAAAATGTTAAAATCAGACGCGAGAAGAAAACATGATGCACGAATGTCCTAATCTTAAATGAAAGAGTTCTGAACAACGAGAAACAAAAGTCTAAATAAATTAGGCACTCATATGTTATCCACAACACCGAATAATAATAATGAAATGAAAAAACTGAAATAAGCTGTAAAGTGGGACTTACCTTCATTTCCACTCAATTAATAAAACATATTATTCTCTTTATCAGAGGTTAAGGAGTACATTTGGTTATTGTATTTAGTCCCTGTATTATGAACGGATTACATGTTATTGATACCATAACATAACCGTCTTGTTACCTAAATCTATATCTAGGTTTCTTCTCTTACAGGAGTTCACAGATCCATTGTGTCTACTCAGCCTTCGCAGCATTCTTGTACTCAGAAGTTAATTTGTTATCAACGCTGGTGTATTATCTCTTTTCAGAGGTCTCGGAAATTGAAAAAGATTACGAAATCTCTGAATGACTTTGATCATATCTCCGTTTCTTTCAACATATATGAAAATGATTCACGGGGCATAGTGATTTATGTATATGCTTGCGAATGATTCTTTTCTGTGTGTTGAATATAGCGATCTATTTTGCAAGCGATGAAGCCAAAGACAGCAAGGACAGATGTCGACAAGCATACATTCATGTGTGTTAGATTTCATTTAAACAATTTCAGTATATTGCCAGATAAATCAATAGAAACTTATAGCTTATAGTACAAACAGACTGGCGACGAAAATGATGCGAACACTTACTTGCATTTCCACTTAAGGAACAGGACACTCCATTCTCTGCACCATATGCTAAGGCAAAGACTTTGATGCTGTAGTTTGTGCCTGGTGACAGATCCGTGATGACAAGATTACACTCGCTCGAGTTCAGGCATGTGGCGTATTTGGAAATATTGAAATTTTTGTTTAGTCCCTCTACATGAACTCGGAAATCCGTTGCATTGCCTCCATCTTGCCAGTATGCTTTTATTGACGAACTATTTACAGCTGTCACATTCAAACAGTGTGGTGTACTTGGCACTTTGAAATAAGAACGAAAACATTACAATGAGGCACTAAATAGTAAACATAATGTTTTAATGATTCTAATCTTCATCAAACGCCTTCTAAGCATCAAGAGAAAAGCTCTAATCAAACTCCACAATAATATACTACATTCACACACCGAATAATAATAAAGTAACAACACAAAGCTATGCCGTAAAGTGGGGCTTAATTTCATTTCCATTTAATTAATAGAACATATTTTACTCTGTACCATAGAAGAATGAATAGATCTGGATGTTGAATTTACTGCCACGATGATAAATCTGCTTACGTGTCATTGATATCATAGCATACGGTCTTGTTCGGTAAATCTATCTCTAGTTTTTGTCTCCTACACCAGTTGAAAGAACAATGGCCTCTAATCTGCCTTCCCAGGATTCTTTTTTCTCAGGAGCTATTTAGGGCTATCCACGCTGGTGTATTAACCCTTTCTAGAGGTCTCGGCGATTAAAACAAAGTAGATTATGCAATCATCGTATGCCATTGGTAATATTTCCGTTTATTTTAACTTACATCAACGTCATGATAAATTTTCTTTGTTCTTGTAGAACATCTGGAACTAAGTGCTCATATTAAAATAATAACTGTTTAAGTTCTTTCCTTTCTTGTTGTTGCAAATGAGAAAGTTTCTGCTCCAGATTACTCATATGTTCTGAATTCCGAAGATTTGTCACTACAAAATCAATAGTGTACGATTGCATTCCTTCGCTTAAGTCCTCAGTGTGTGGAACAGTTGCAACTAAATTAATTGAATGATTTTTTAACCTGGCTATCTCTTTCAATATACTCCTTTAACATCCTTATGTGGCAAAGTTGTTTTTGTTTTCGCCTCTGAGGAGTATTTGTGATGTAATTTAAATCATTTGCTTCCTTTTCAACTGTGTAGGGACCATAATACTTGGCCTGAAGAGGATTTTGAGGTATGGGCAAGAGAGCCAGAACTCTATCACCAGGCTGAAAACTCCTTTCCATTGTATTTTTATCATACCTTAATTTCATGTTTGACTGGGTAGAGTGCAGATTAGCTCTTGCAACCTCACAAGCCTTTGACAACTTATACTTAAAATTGAAAACATAATCGAGAAGATTTATTTCAGTATATTCATAAGAAAGAAGTTTCTCTTTCAACAACTTCAAAGGTCCACGCACAGTGTGTCCAAACACTAGTTCAAAGGGACTGAATCCTAAATATTCTTGAACTGATTCCCGAACAGCAGACAATAGTAAATAAATGCCTTCATCCCAATCTTTACTCGTATTAAAACAATATGACCGAATCATATTTTTCAAAGTCTGATGAAATCCTTCCAAAGCCCCTTTGCTCGCAGGGTGATAGGCTGAACATTTGAATTGTTGAATGCTTAATTCATACATAACTTGCTGGAAAATCGCAGACATAAAATTTGACACTTGATCAGATTCGACAGATTTGGGAAGGCCAACTTGAATTAAAAATTTTATCAAAGCTTTTACTATTGTTTTAGTTTTAATATCCCTCAAAGGAATTGCCTCTGGGAATCTTGTTGGTGTAAACATTATGGTCAACAAGTATTGGTTACCTGACTTGGTCTTAGATAAGGGACCAATACAATCTACCAATATTCTGCTAAATGGTTCATCAAATGCAGGAATACGTTGCAGATGAGCCTTAGGTATCTTCTGATTGGGTTTTCCTACCATTTGACAAGTATGACAAGATCTGCAGTATTTACAAACATCACTCTTAATATTGGGCGACTCGAAGTGATTCAGAATCTTGGGATGAGTCTAATAAATCCCTAAATGACTAGCCAAAGGAGTTTCATGGGCCAGACTAAGTACACGTAGGAAGAGATAAGGATAAACTCATGTCGAATTTGCAAGAGAAAAAGAGTAACTATTTGATAGATGGTGCTTTCCCAAGAAAGTTGATCAAGATTATGAAAATCTCATATAACTTGTATTACTTGAAGAGTTCAAGAACTGTGTCCATAGTGACGTTAAGACTTATCTTGATGAGCATAAGGTCGAAACCTTGGAAAATGCTGATCGTGCTGCTGACGAGTATTCCTTGGCTCATAAAATTAATGTTGTAGGCAAGTCTTCCACTCAACAGTCTTCTGGTAAAAAGCATTTCAGCCTAATACAAGCCCTTCTATATTTTAATTTGGCAAAAGTTTTAGAAATGAAACTTCTGATAAGCATGATGAGAAATCCTTATCTCTTCCTACGTGTACTTATTGAAAGAAGAAAGGACACGCTATTTTGGATTGCTACAAATCGAAAAATAAACAGCAGAATCAAGACAGACCTATTCCAAATGCTCTTATTTCTAAGAGGTCAAGGTCACGATCATGTATTGAAAGCAATACATTTGTTGGGTCTAATAAACCCCAGTCTGACTTTATTATGGAGAGCTGAGATGATTTTATCCAGCTTCTTCTTCTATAGCTCCTGAAATTTTGCCGGCAATCCTCAGGGTCTAACTCATAACCCTTTAAGATGCATTCCTTAACCAGATCATAGTCAGCACTTTGCTATAATGACAGTGAACTGTAAATATCACTAGCTTTACCAGTAAATACACATTGTAATAATAGAGTCCAATTCTCCCTAGGTCATTACAAATTTCAGCAATTTTTTCAAAATGAGGAAAATATTTCGCTACTTCTTTTTCACTAAAATGAAGCACTAACCTAATATTCTTAGTAACATCAAAACCTGAATTCGTATGCAAATTAGAAATGTGCTTTTCACTTACAAGCTCTAATTCTCTTAATCTAAACTGATATTCCCCTTCCTCCTTCTCTATTTGCATTTGCATCTCTCTCTCTCTCTCTCTCTCTCTCTCTCTCTCTCTCTCTCTCTCTTCTTTCTCCAATTGTAACTGCATTTGTTTCTCTTCTTTCTGTGACTGCATTTGTTTCTTTCTCTCCTCTTTCTAGAATTGCATTTGCATTTTTTTCTCTCTCTCCTCCTTATCTAATTGAATTTGTTTCTCTTCTTTCTGTAACTCCATTTGATTCTCCTCTTTTTGCAGTTGCATTTGCATATGTTTTCCCGCCTTCTGAAGCTCAAGATTTCTTAACTCTAATTCCACCTTGTATTTTGATTTTAATTCCTTTATTTTTATGTCAGAGTCTGATACAGACATGCTGATCGAAACCAAAGCACTTCTATCCAAAAAATTCTTTTCCACAAAATATTGGACCAAACACTTGTTTTAAAATCTTGCTTCGTTCAAGAAGCTTTTGCCTCATAAAGATCATATTCTCTCGCAAGCTGAAGCATTCATCTTTTCTCAAAACGTCTAACTGTTCCTGGGTAGGATTTGAAAGAAAGATCTCCACCTTTCATCACATTGTCATAAAAGCCTGTTGATTTCAGTAAAGATTTCTAAAATCAAAACTAATGCTTGGGATTTTAAACATTCAGAAACAAGGGGAATCTGAATTTCAAACAACAAAGTTGTCTGAAATATATTATCAAAATTCGTATCCCAGGGGCGAGCACCCAATTTTCTGTTAAGAGTTTAAGCTCTTGAAGTAAGTAACAGAAAAGAGTGAAGACACCAACATTTGTTAAATTTTAAGAAAAAATATATTTCCCTAAAATACAAAGTCAAAAATGAAAAAAGGATCTTAGGTTTAACGTATTAAATCCAAAAAATACTCCAAGAGTTAAAAAATAAAAGTCCTAGTAATAAAAAGTCCTGAATGAAACTCAGTTCGAGTCCCGATGAAATCAAAAATGGAAGCCGATGACCTCTGTTGTGGCCAGCGAAGTGCTGTTCTGTCAACAGTCCTTTATTGAATCACAGAAAATATTGTCCCCGTTTAGAATTCAGAATAACTTCTAATAAATGTTTTAATCCAAGAATTTTGTAGGAGCACTTATGAATTTCCAGAGAATCACTTGAATTCAATAAATAAAAATTTAACCCAAACCAGTCACAACATAACAACAACTTAGCGTGTCAATTGTTTGGAGCCCGACTGACACACTTCTATCCGAAACATAAGTTATACGCTAATTAAGACGCAAAACAGATTCCCGGATGAGGGTCAAAAGTTTATTATTCTGGAAAAATAGAAGTTTGTAACAATTCAAACATGTTACTCATCACGTAATCCAGGTATGACCTTGACCTATTTTAAAGATTTCTACTCTTAGAAAGATAAAAATATTAAACAAAAGTTATTTTCCAAGATTAACACTGATTTTTGGAGCGTGGTCAACAACTAGATCTAATCTTAGTTGTTTACGTCAATGAAATTAAAGATAACAAAATCAGTCAGGTAAATCAGAACTGAACTCAATTTTACATTACAATAGCATGTAATGGAATTAGAAAAACTTAAAGCTAACAAACAAATAATAAAATTCAATATACATAAACTGTATATATATATATATATATATATATATATATATATATATATATATATATATATATATATATAGGTCGATAGGTTGATATGTTTCACTTCGATCGACAAGCAGAACATAAGTGACTTTACTGTTCCTATTAATTGTTTCATTGGACTTATGTGCGGGGATACTTTTCAGTTCCTTTTAAATAAAAAAAGTGTAAGGAGAATACAACTATAAATTCGAACCTATTTATCACCCACCCACCCCACCCACCCCCACTGATTCTCCAGATATAGTCATGTTATACACGTGTGCGGTTCATAGCATACTGATGCTACATTGAGACGCAGGGCTTTGGTCTGTGATCGAATGCCCATATCAGTTGCAAGAGAAGAGTTATGCGGAAGTATTCGAAATGTCTTCTTCAGAGGAATTCCGTTTTCTTTGTGCATTTTCAAATATGAAGCACTTTCCAAATCAGTCTTCGTTCAGAGGACTTTCATGCAGCAATTATTTTGTACCTCCACCAAGGAACTCTATCGGCCATTTCAAGATTCAATCAGACAAAAATCATCCAAACGTTGTTCCACAGATCATCTGAGGAAAATATGATATTCTTTCATCTATTTTATAATAGGAATTATTGCAATCCAAAAATATCTTAGCCCCTTATGGAAAGTAATCAGTAAAATAATATTGCAAAAATGCAACAAAATGAAACACCTAATAATAATATAGTTCCAGAACGTATTATGAAACTTTCTATAATAGACAGTGATGGTATGTAATAAGAGTTCTGAAGATAGCCTCTTCAAATGCCGATATGTTTTAAATTCTTTTGCTTGCCGATGTTTCACCTCTCTCCCCTTGTGAGGCCATCGTTTTCCATGTCTATACTTTCCATCAAATTCTAAACCAATTTATTAATAATAAAGCATAGTTTAAGATATGTTCACCCCTATGAGACGGAAAGGAAACCATCATCTATATCACTTTATTGTACAATCAAACTGACGACCAACATGAAGGAAAGACTCACTTGTATTTCCACTGAAAGAACAGAACTCTGCATTCTCTGTACCATATGCTAGAGCAAAGACTTTCACGCTGTAGTTTGTTCCTGGAGACAGGTCCGTGATGACAAGATTACACTCGTTCGAGATGTTCAGGCAACTGGCGTATTTGGAAACACTGTAATTTTTATTTAGTTTGTCTACATAAACACGGAAATCCGTTGCATTGCCTCCATCTTGCCAGTATGCTTTTATTGACGAGCCATTTACAGCTGTCACATTCAAACAGTGTGGTGTAATTGGCACTTTGAAATAAGAAAGAAAATGTTAAAATCAGACGCGAGAAGAAAACATGATGCACGAATGTCCTAATCTTAAATGAAAGAGTTCTGAACAACGAGAAACAAAAGTCTAAATAAATTAGGCACTCATATGTTATCCACAACACCGAATAATAATAATGAAATGAAAAAACTGAAATAAGCTGTAAAGTGGGACTTACCTTCATTTCCACTCAATTAATAAAACATATTATTCTCTTTATCAGAGGTTAAGGAGTACATTTGGTTATTGTATTTAGTCCCTGCATTATGAACGGATTACATGTTATTGATACCATAACATAACCGTCTTGTTACCTAAATCTATATCTAGGTTTCTTCTCTTACAGGAGTTCACAGATCCATTGTGTCTACTCAGCCTTCGCAGCATTCTTGTACTCAGAAGTTAATTTGTTATCAACGCTGGTGTATTATCTCTTTTCAGAGGTCTCGGAAATTGAAAAAGATTACGAAATCTCTGAATGACTTTGATCATATCTCCGTTTCTTTCAACATATATGAAAATGATTCACGGGGCATAGTGATTTATGTATATGCTTGCGAATGATTCTTTTCTGTGTGTTGAATATAGCGATCTATTTTGCAAGCGATGAAGCCAAAGACAGCAAGGACAGATGTCGACAAGCATACATTCATGTGTGTTAGATTTCATTTAAACAATTTCAGTATATTGCCAGATAAATCAATAGAAACTTATAGCTTATAGTACAAACAGACTGGCGACGAAAATGATGCGAACACTTACTTGCATTTCCACTTAAGGAACAGGACACTCCATTCTCTGCACCATATGCTAAGGCAAAGACTTTGATGCTGTAGTTTGTGCCTGGTGACAGATCCGTGATGACAAGATTACACTCGCTCGAGTTCAGGCATGTGGCGTATTTGGAAATATTGAAATTTTTGTTTAGTCCCTCTACATGAACTCGGAAATCCGTTGCATTGCCTCCATCTTGCCAGTATGCTTTTATTGACGAACTATTTACAGCTGTCACATTCAAACAGTGTGGTGTACTTGGCACTTTGAAATAAGAACGAAAACATTACAATGAGGCACTAAATAGTAAACATAATGTTTTAATGATTCTAATCTTCATCAAACGCCTTCTAAGCATCAAGAGAAAAGCTCTAATCAAACTCCACAATAATATACTACATTCACACACCGAATAATAATAAAGTAACAACACAAAGCTATGCCGTAAAGTGGGGCTTAATTTCATTTCCATTTAATTAATAGAACATATTTTACTCTGTACCATAGAAGAATGAATAGATCTGGATTGGATGTTGAATTTACTGCCACGATGATAAATCTGCTTACGTGTCATTGATATCATAGCATACGGTCTTGTTCGGTAAATCTATCTCTAGTTTTTGTCTCCTACACCAGTTGAAAGAACAATGGCCTCTAATCTGCCTTCCCAGGATTCTTTTTTCTCAGGAGCTATTTAGGGCTATCCACGCTGGTGTATTAACCCTTTCTAGAGGTCTCGGCGATTAAAACAAAGTAGATTATGCAATCATCGTATGCCATTGGTAATATTTCCGTTTATTTTAACTTACATCAACGTCATGATAAATTTTCTTTGTTCTTGTAGAACATCTGGAACTAAGTGCTCATATTAAAATAATAACTGTTTAAGTTCTTTCCTTTCTTGTTGTTGCAAATGAGAAAGTTTCTGCTCCAGATTACTCATATGTTCTGAATTCCGAAGATTTGTCACTACAAAATCAATAGTGTACGATTGCATTCCTTCGCTTAAGTCCTCAGTGTGTGGAACAGTTGCAACTAAATTAATTGAATGATTTTTTAACCTGGCTATCTCTTTCAATATACTCCTTTAACATCCTTATGTGGCAAAGTTGTTTTTGTTTTCGCCTCTGAGGAGTATTTGTGATGTAATTTAAATCATTTGCTTCCTTTTCAACTGTGTAGGGACCATAATACTTGGCCTGAAGAGGATTTTGAGGTATGGGCAAGAGAGCCAGAACTCTATCACCAGGCTGAAAACTCCTTTCCATTGTATTTTTATCATACCTTAATTTCATGTTTGACTGGGTAGAGTGCAGATTAGCTCTTGCAACCTCACAAGCCTTTGACAACTTATACTTAAAATTGAAAACATAATCGAGAAGATTTATTTCAGTATATTCATAAGAAAGAAGTTTCTCTTTCAACAACTTCAAAGGTCCACGCACAGTGTGTCCAAACACTAGTTCAAAGGGACTGAATCCTAAATATTCTTGAACTGATTCCCGAACAGCAGACAATAGTAAATAAATGCCTTCATCCCAATCTTTACTCGTATTAAAACAATATGACCGAATCATATTTTTCAAAGTCTGATGAAATCCTTCCAAAGCCCCTTTGCTCGCAGGGTGATAGGCTGAACATTTGAATTGTTGAATGCTTAATTCATACATAACTTGCTGGAAAATCGCAGACATAAAATTTGACACTTGATCAGATTCGACAGATTTGGGAAGGCCAACTTGAATTAAAAATTTTATCAAAGCTTTTACTATTGTTTTAGTTTTAATATCCCTCAAAGGAATTGCCTCTGGGAATCTTGTTGGTGTAAACATTATGGTCAACAAGTATTGGTTACCTGACTTGGTCTTAGATAAGGGACCAATACAATCTACCAATATTCTGCTAAATGGTTCATCAAATGCAGGAATACGTTGCAGATGAGCCTTAGGTATCTTCTGATTGGGTTTTCCTACCATTTGACAAGTATGACAAGATCTGCAGTATTTACAAACATCACTCTTAATATTGGGCGACTCGAAGTGATTCAGAATCTTGGGATGAGTCTAATAAATCCCTAAATGACTAGCCAAAGGAGTTTCATGGGCCAGACTAAGTACACGTAAAAAGAGATAAGGATAAACTCATGTCGAATTTGCAAGAGAAAAAGAGTAACTATTTGATAGATGGTGCTTTCCCAAGAAAGTTGATCAAGATTATGAAAATCTCATATAACTTGTATTACTTGAAGAGTTCAAGAACTGTGTCCATAGTGACGTTAAGACTTATCTTGATGAGCATAAGGTCGAAACCTTGGAAAATGCTGATCGTGCTGCTGACGAGTATTCCTTAGCTCATAAAATTAATGTTGTAGGCAAGTCTTCCACTCAGCAGTCTTCTGGTAAAAAGCATTTCAGCCTAATACAAGCCCTTCTACATTTTAATTTGGCAAAAGTTTTAGAAATGAAACTTCTGATAAGCATGATGAGAAATCCTTATCTCTTCCTACGTGTACTTATTGAAAGAAGAAAGGACACGCTATTTTGGATTGCTACAAATCGAAAAATAAACATCAGAATCAAGACAGACCTATTCCAAATGCTCTTATTTCTAAGAGGTCAAGGTCACGATCATGTATTGAAAGCAATACATTTGTTGGGTCTAATAAACCCCAGTCTGACTTTATTATGGAGAGCTGAGATGATTTTATCCAGCTTTTTCTTCTATAGCTCCTGAAATTTTGCCGGCAATCCTCAGGGTCTAACTCATAACCCTTTAAGATGCATTCCTTAACCAGATCATAGTCAGCACTTTGCTATAATGACAGTGAACTGTAAATATCACTAGCTTTACCAGTAAATACACATTGTAATAATAGAGTCCAATTCTCCCTAGGTCATTACAAATTTCAGCAATTTTTTCAAAATGAGGAAAATATTTCGCTACTTCTTTTTCACTAAAATGAAGCACTAACCTAATATTCTTAGTAACATCAAAACCTGAATTCGTATGCAAATTAGAAATGTGCTTTTCACTTACAAGCTCTAATTCTCTTAATCTAAACTGATATTCCCCTTCCTCCTTCTCTATTTGCATTTGCATCTCTCTCTCTCTCTCTCTCTCTCTCTCTCTCTCTCTCTCTCTCTCTCTCTCTCTCTCTCTCTCTCTCTTCTTTCTCCAATTGTAACTGCATTTGTTTCTCTTCTTTCTGTGACTGCATTTGTTTCTTTCTCTCCTCTTTCTAGAATTGCATTTGCATTTTTTTCTCTCTCTCCTCCTTATCTAATTGAATTTGTTTCTCTTCTTTCTGTAACTCCATTTGATTCTCCTCTTTTTGCAGTTGCATTTGCATATGTTTTCCCGCCTTCTGAAGTTCAAGATTTCTTAACTCTAATTCCACCTTGTATTTTGATTTTAATTCCTTTATTTTTATGTCAGAGTCTGATACAGACATGCTGATCGAAACCAAAGCACTTCTATCCAAAAAATTCTTTTCCACAAAATATTGGACCAAACACTTGTTTTAAAATCTTGCTTCGTTCAAGAAGCTTTTGCCTCATAAAGATCATATTCTCTCGCAAGCTGAAGCATTCATCTTTTCTCAAAACGTCTAACTGTTCCTGGGTAGGATTTGAAAGAAAGATCTCCACCTTTCATCACATTGTCATAAAAGCCTGTTGATTTCAGTAAAGATTTCTAAAATCAAAACTAATGCTTGGGATTTTAAACATTCAGAAACAAGGGGAATCTGAATTTCAAACAACAAAGTTGTCTGAAATATATTATCAAAATTCGTATCCCAGGGGCGAGCACCCAATTTTCTGTTAAGAGTTTAAGCTCTTGAAGTAAGTAACAGAAAAGAGTGAAGACACCAACATTTGTTAAATTTTAAGAAAAAATATATTTCCCTAAAATACAAAGTCAAAAATGAAAAAAGGATCTTAGGTTTAACGTATTAAATCCAAAAAATACTCCAAGAGTTAAAAAATAAACGTCCTAGTAATAAAAAGTCCTGAATGAAACTCAGTTCGAGTCCCGATGAAATCAAAAATGGAAGCCGATGACCTCTGTTGTGGCCAGCGAAGTGCTGTTCTGTCAACAGTCCTTTATTGAATCACAGAAAATATTGTCCCCGTTTAGAATTCAGAATAACTTCTAATAAATGTTTTAATCCAAGAATTTTGTAGGAGCACTTATGAATTTCCAGAGAATCACTTGAATTCAATAAATAAAAATTTAACCCAAACCAGTCACAACATAACAACAACTTAGCGTGTCAATTGTTTGGAGCCCGACTGACACACTTCTATCCGAAACATAAGTTATATGCTAATTAAGACGCAAAACAGATTCCCGGATGAGGGTCAAAAGTTTATTATTCTGGAAAAATAGAAGTTTGTAACAATTCAAACATGTTTCTCATCACGTAATCCAGGTATGACCTTGAACTATTTTAAAGATTTCTACTCTTAGAAAGATAAAAATATTAAACAAAAGTTATTTTCCAAGATTAACACTGATTTTTGGAGCGTGGTCAACAACTAGATATAATCTTAGTTGTTTACGTCAATGAAATTAAAGATAACAAAATCAGTCAGGTAAATCAGAACTGAACTCAATTTTACATTACAATAGCATGTAATGGAATTAGAAAAACTTAAAGCTAACAAACAAATAATAAAATTCAATATACATAAACTGTATATATATATATATATATATATATATATATATATATATATATATATATATATATATATATAGGTCGATAGGTTGATATGTTTCACTTCGATCGACAAGCAGAACATAAGTGACTTTACTGTTCCTATTAATTGTTTCATTGGACTTATGTGCGGGGATACTTTTCAGTTCCTTTTAAATAAAAAAAGTGTAAGGAGAATACAACTATAAATTCGAACCTATTTATCACCCACCCACCCCACCCACCCCCACTGATTCTCCAGATATAGTCATGTTATACACGTGTGCGGTTCATAGCATACTGATGCTACATTGAGACGCAGGGCTTTGGTCTGTGATCGAATGCCCATATCAGTTGCAAGAGAAGAGTTATGCGGAAGTATTCGAAATGTCTTCTTCAGAGGAATTCCGTTTTCTTTGTGCATTTTCAAATATGAAGCACTTTCCAAATCAGTCTTCTTTCAGAGGACTTTCATGCAGCAATTATTTTGTACCTCCACAAAGGAACTCTATCGGCCATTTCAAGATTCAATCAGACAAAAATCATCCAAATGTTGTTCCACAGATCATCTGAGGAAAATATGATATTCTTTCATCTATTTTATAATAGGAATTATTGCAATCCAAAAATATCTTAGCCCCTTATGGAAAGTAATCAGTAAAATAATATTGCAAAAATGCAACAAAATGAAACACCTAATAATAATATGGTTCCAGAACGTATTATGAAACTTTCTATAATAGACAGTGATGGTATGTAATAAGAGTTCTGAAGATAGCCTCTTCAAATGCCGATATGTTTTAAATTCTTTTGCTTGCCGATGTTTCACCTCTCTCCCCTTGTGCGGCCATCGTTTTCCATGTCTATACTTTCCATCAAATTCTAAACCAATTTATTAATAATAAAGCATAGTTTAAGATATGTTCACCCCTATGAGACGGAAAGGAAACCATCATCTATATCACTTTATTGTACAATCAAACTGACGACCAACATGAAGGAAAGACTCACTTGTATTTCCACTGAAAGAACAGAACTCTGCATTCTCTGTACCATATGCTAGAGCAAAGACTTTCACGCTGTAGTTTGTTCCTGGAGACAGGTCCGTGATGACAAGATTACACTCGTTCGAGATGTTCAGGCAACTGGCGTATTTGGAAACACTGTAATTTTTATTTAGTTTGTCTACATAAACACGGAAATCCGTTGCATTGCCTCCATCTTGCCAGTATGCTTTTATTGACGAGCCATTTACAGCTGTCACATTCAAACAGTGTGGTGTAATTGGCACTTTGAAATAAGAAAGAAAATGTTAAAATCAGACGCGAGAAGAAAACATGACGCACGAATGTCCTAATCTTAAATGAAAGAGTTCTGAACAACGAGAAACAAAAGTCTAAATAAATTAGGCACTCATATGTTATCCACAACACCGAATAATAATAATAAAATGAAAAAACTGAAATAAGCTGTAAAGTGGGACTTACCTTCATTTCCACTCAATTAATAAAACATATTATTCTCTTTATCAGAGGTTAAGGAGTACATTTGGTTATTGTATTTAGTCCCTGTATTATGAACGGATTACATGTTATTGATACCATAACATAACCGTCTTGTTACCTAAATCTATATCTAGGTTTCTTCTCTTACAGGAGTTCACAGATCCATTGTGTCTACTCAGCCTTCGCAGCATTCTTGTACTCAGAAGTTAATTTGTTATCAACGCTGGTGTATTATCTCTTTTCAGAGGTCTCGGAAATTGAAAAAGATTACGAAATCTCTGAATGACTTTGATCATATCTCCGTTTCTTTCAACATATATGAAAATGATTCACGGGGCATAGTGATTTATGTATATGCTTGCGAATGATTCTTTTCTGTGTGTTGAATATAGCGATCTATTTTGCAAGCGATGAAGCCAAAGACAGCAAGGACAGATGTCGACAAGCATACATTCATGTGTGTTAGATTTCATTTAAACAATTTCAGTATATTGCCAGATAAATCAATAGAAACTTATAGCTTATAGTACAAACAGACTGGCGACGAAAATGATGCGAACACTTACTTGCATTTCCACTTAAGGAACAGGACACTCCATTCTCTGCACCATATGCTAAGGCAAAGACTTTGATGCTGTAGTTTGTGCCTGGTGACAGATCCGTGATGACAAGATTACACTCGCTCGAGTTCAGGCATGTGGCGTATTTGGAAATATTGAAATTTTTGTTTAGTCCCTCTACATGAACTCGGAAATCCGTTGCATTGCCTCCATCTTGCCAGTATGCTTTTATTGACGAACTATTTACAGCTGTCACATTCAAACAGTGTGGTGTACTTGGCACTTTGAAATAAGAACGAAAACATTACAATGAGGCACTAAATAGTAAACATAATGTTTTAATGATTCTAATCTTCATCAAACGCCTTCTAAGCATCAAGAGAAAAGCTCTAATCAAACTCCACAATAATATACTACATTCACACACCGAATAATAATAAAGTAACAAC
Organism: Megalonaias nervosa; assembly: GCA_016617855.1. NCBI lineage: Eukaryota > Metazoa > Mollusca > Bivalvia > Unionida > Unionidae > Megalonaias > Megalonaias nervosa. The sequence goes on from JAECUM010036953.1 coordinate 18,843, forward strand.
ACAAAGCTATGCCGTAAAGTGGGGCTTAATTTCATTTCCATTTAATTAATAGAACATATTTTACTCTGTACCATAGAAGAATGAATAGATCTGGATTGGATGTTGAATTTACTGCCACGATGATAAATCTGCTTACGTGTCATTGATATCATAGCATACGGTCTTGTTCGGTAAATCTATCTCTAGTTTTTGTCTCCTACACCAGTTGAAAGAACAATGGCCTCTAATCTGCCTTCCCAGGATTCTTTTTTCTCAGGAGCTATTTAGGGCTATCCACGCTGGTGTATTAACCCTTTCTAGAGGTCTCGGCGATTAAAACAAAGTAGATTATGCAATCATCGTATGCCATTGGTAATATTTCCGTTTAGTTTAACTTACATCAACGTCATGATAAATTTTCTTTGTTCTTGTAGAACATCTGGAACTAAGTGCTCATATTAAAATAATAACTGTTTAAGTTCTTTCCTTTCTTGTTGTTGCAAATGAGAAAGTTTCTGCTCCAGATTACTCATATGTTCTGAATTCCGAAGATTTGTCACTACAAAATCAATAGTGTACGATTGCATTCCTTCGCTTAAGTCCTCAGTGTGTGGAACAGTTGCAACTAAATTAATTGAATGATTTTTTTAACCTGGCTATCTCTTTCAATATACTCCTTTAACATCCTTATGTGGCAAAGTTGTTTTTGTTTTCGCCTCTGAGGAGTATTTGTGATGTAATTTAAATCATTTGCTTCCTTTTCAACTGTGTAGGGACCATAATACTTGGCCTGAAGAGGATTTTGAGGTATGGGCAAGAGAGCCAGAACTCTATCACCAGGCTGAAAACTCCTTTCCATTGTATTTTTATCATACCTTAATTTCATGTTTGACTGGGTAGAGTGCAGATTAGCTCTTGCAACCTCACAAGCCTTTGACAACTTATACTTAAAATTGAAAACATAATCGAGAAGATTTATTTCAGTATATTCATAAGAAAGAAGTTTCTCTTTCAACAACTTCAAAGGTCCACGCACAGTGTGTCCAAACACTAGTTCAAAGGGACTGAATCCTAAATATTCTTGAACTGATTCCCGAACAGCAGACAATAGTAAATAAATGCCTTCATCCCAATCTTTACTCGTATTAAAACAATATGACCGAATCATATTTTTCAAAGTCTGATGAAATCCTTCCAAAGCCCCTTTGCTCGCAGGGTGATAGGCTGAACATTTGAATTGTTGAATGCTTAATTCATACATAACTTGCTGGAAAATCGCAGACATAAAATTTGACACTTGATCAGATTCGACAGATTTGGGAAGGCCAACTTGAATTAAAAATTTTATCAAAGCTTTTACTATTGTTTTAGTTTTAATATCCCTCAAAGGAATTGCCTCTGGGAATCTTGTTGGTGTAAACATTATGGTCAACAAGTATTGGTTACCTGACTTGGTCTTAGATAAGGGACCAATACAATCTACCAATATTCTGCTAAATGGTTCATCAAATGCAGGAATACGTTGCAGATGAGCCTTAGGTATCTTCTGATTGGGTTTTCCTACCATTTGACAAGTATGACAAGATCTGCAGTATTTACAAACATCACTCTTAATATTAGGCGACTCGAAGTGATTCAGAATCTTGGGATGAGTCTAATAAATCCCTAAATGACTAGCCAAAGGAGTTTCATGGGCCAGACTAAGAATTTCCTGTCTGTACGATCTTGCAACTAAAATTTGATAGTTCACTGACCACTCGTCACCAGCAGGTACCTCGGGAGGTCTCCATTTACTCATAAGAATTCCATTGTGAATGAAAAAAGACAGGTACTTCTGTAGCTTCAGTTTCATTAATGGCCCTTTGAAACAAATAGGAGATCTCAGGATCATTTTCCTGTTCGCTGACTAGTGATTGTCGTTTGTCACCCTGATTAGAATAAAGAGAATGAGTAGTTAAAAGAGGATCACTGTGATCAATACCTTTAGATTGATCCAAGCAAGGAGTGGCCGTTACCTCATCAAAAGCCTGACCAATACATGTGTCAGCTAAAGCAATACTTTCCTCATCAACGTCATTCTCTCGAGCTTCCTTTACTATAGCTCTAGTTACTACACAAGCTGGGTATAAATCAGGGAATTCTTTTTCAATAGGATCGAATTTCTGATCCAAACAAGGTTTGTCATTTACAAGTGGATTAACCAAAACCTTGTCTCCCTCTAGGTCATATCCTAGTAATAAATGAATGCCCTCAACGGGAAAGGAATACACAGCTCTGACTGTCACGGGTCCTGAGACTAAGTCTGATGACAACTTTACACAATGGAGAGGAACATTAACAAAGCCACACCCTACTCCCTGAATAACAACACTCTCATAAGAAAAAGACTTCTCAGAAAAAGGCAAAGTACCTGATAATAAAAGACTCTGAGAAGCTCCTGTCTCATTCAAAATTTTAATAGGGATGAGATTGGCTGAATCAACTAAGAGTGATATAGAACCCATCAACATGAATGGTTCATAATTCTCCAAAATAAAATCGGACTGGGGTTTATTAGATCCAACAAATCTATTGCTTTTAATACATGACCGTGACCTTGACCTCTTAGAAAAATGAGCATTTGAAATAAGTCTGTCGTGATTCTGATGTTTATTTTTCGATTTGTACCAATCGAAAATAGCTTTTAGTTTTGTCATTATATTATTATTATTATTCGGTGTTGTGGATAATATATGATTGCCAAATTTATTTAGACTTTTGTTTCTCGTTGTTCAGAACTCTTTCAATTAAGATTAGGACATTCGTGCGTCATGTTTATTTTCTCGCGTCTGCTTTTACTGTTTTCTTTCTTATTTCAAAGAATGTTTTGGACAGAAGTGCTTTGGTTTCGATCAGCATGTCTATATCAGACTCTGACATAAAAATAAAGGAATTAAAATTAAAATACAAGACGGAATTAGAGCTAAGAAATCTTGCACTTCAGAAAGAGGAAAAACAAATGCAAATGCAACTGCAGAAAGAGGAGAAACAAATGCAGTTACAGAAAAAAGAGAAACAAATTCAATTAGATAATGAGGACAGAGAGAAAAAAACAAATACAAATGCAATTCTAGAAAGAGGAGAGAAAGAAACAAATGCAGTTACAGAAAGTAGAGACACAAATGCAGTTACAATTGGAGAAAGAAGAGAGAGAGAGATGCAAATGCAAAGACGGGAGGAAGAAGGTGAATATCAATTTAGATTAAGAGAATTAGAGCTTGCAAGTGAAAAGCACATTTCTAATTTGCATACGAATTCAAGTTTTGATGTTACTAAGAATATTATGTTAGTGCTTCATTTTAGTGAAAAAGAAGTAGACAAATATTTTCCTCATTTTGAAAAAATTGCTGAAATTTGTAATGACCTAGGGAGAATTGGACTCTATTATTACAATGTGTATTTACTGGTAAAGCTAGTGATATTTACAGTTCACTGTCATTATAGCAAAGTGCTGACTATGGTCTGGTTAAGGAATGCATCTTAAAGGGTTATGAGTTAGACCCTGAGGATTGCCGGCAAAATTTCAGGAGCTATAGAAGAAGAAGCTGGATAAAATCATCTCAGCTCTCCATAATAAAATCAGACTGGGGTTTATTAGACCCAACAAATGTATTGCTTTCAATACATGATCGTGGCCTTGACCTCTTAGAAATAAGAGCATTTGGAATAGGTCTGTCTTGATTCTGCTGTTTATTTTTCGATTTGTAGCAATCCAAAATAGCGTGTCCTTTCTTCTTTCAATACGTACACGTAGGAAGAGATAAGGATTTCTCATCATGCTTATCAGAAGTTTCATTTCTAAAACTTTTGCCAAATTAAAATATAGAAGGGCTTGTATTAGGCTGAAATGCTTTTTACCAGAAGACTGCTGAGTGGAAGACTTGCCTACAACATTAATTTTATGAGCTAAGGAATACTCGTCAGCAGCACGATCAGCATTTTCCAAGGTTTCGACCTTATGCTCATCAAGATAAGTCTTAACGTCACTATGGACACAGTTCTTGAACTCTTCAAGTAATACAAGTTATATGAGATTTTCATAATCTTGATCAACTTTCTTGGGAAAGCACCATCTATCAAATAGTTACTCTGTTTCTCTTGGAAATTCGACATGAGTTTATCCAGCTTCTTTTCTATAGTTCCTGAATTTTTGCCGACAAGCCTCAGGGTCTAACTCATAACACTTTAAGATGCATTCCTTAACCAGATCATAATCAGCACTTTGCTATAATGACAGTAAACTGTAAATATCACTAGCTTTACCAGTAAATACACATTGTAATAATAGAGTCCAATTCTCCCTAGGTCATTACAAATTTCAGCAATTTTTTCAAAATGAGGAAAATATTTGTCTACTTCTTTTTCACTAAAATGAAGCACTAACCTAATATTCTTAGTAACATCAAAACCTGAATTCGTATGCAAATTAGAAATGTGCTTTTCACTTACAAGCTCTAATTCTCTTAATCTAAACTGATATTCCCCTTCCTCCTTCTCTATTTGCATTTGCATCTCTCTCTCTCTCTCTCTCTCTCTCTCTCTCTCTCTCTCTCTCTCTCTCTCTCTCTCTCTCTCCAATTGTAACTGCATTTGTTTCTCTTCTTTCTGTGACTGCATTTGTTTCTTTCTCTCCTCTTTCTAGAATTGCATTTGCATTTTTTTCTCTCTCTCCTCCTTATCTAATTGAATTTGTTTCTCTTCTTTCTGTAACTCCATTTGATTCTCCTCTTTTGCAGTTGCATTTGCATATGTTTTCCCGCCTTCTGAAGTTCAAGATTTCTTAACTCTAATTCCACCTTGTATTTTGATTTTAATTCCTTTATTTTTATGTCAGAGTCTGATACAGACATGCTGATCGAAACCAAAGCACTTCTATCCAAAAAATTCTTTTCCACAAAATATTGGACCAAACACTTGTTTTAAAATCTTGCTTCGTTCAAGAAGCTTTTGCCTCATAAAGATCATATTCTCTCGCAAGCTGAAGCATTCATCTTTTCTCAAAACGTCTAACTGTTCCTGAGTAGGATTTGAAAGAAAGATCTCCACCTTTCATCACATTGTCATAAAAGCCTGTTGATTTCAGTAAAGATTTCTAAAATCAAAACTAATGCTTGGGATTTTAAACATTCAGAAACAAGGGGAATTTGAATTTCAAACAACAAAGTTGTCTGAAATATATTATCAAAATTCGTATCCCAGGGGCGAGCACCCAATTTTCTGTTAAGAGTTTAAGCTCTTGAAGTAAGTAACAGAAAAGAGTGAAGACACCAACATTTGTTAAATTTTAAGAAAAAATATATTTCCCTAAAATACAAAGTCAAAAATGAAAAAAGGATCTTAGGTTTAACGTATTAAATCCAAAAAATACTCCAAGAGTTAAAAAATAAAAGTCCTAGTAATAAAAAGTCCTGAATGAAACTCAGTTCGAGTCCCGATGAAATCAAAAATGGAAGCCGATGACCTCTGTTGTGGCCAGCGAAGTGCTGTTCTGTCAACAGTCCTTTATTGAATCACAGAAAATATTGTCCCCGTTTAGAATTCAGAATAACTTCTAATAAATGATTTAATCCAAGAATTTTGTAGGAGCACTTATGAATTTCCAGAGAATCACTTGAATTCAATAAATAAAAATTTAACCCAAACCAGTCACAACATAACAACAACTTAGCGTGTCAATTGTTTGGAGCCCGACTGACACACTTCTATCCGAAACATAAGTTATACGCTAATTAAGACGCAAAACAGATTCCCGGATGAGGGTCAAAAGTTTATTATTCTGGAAAAATAGAAGTTTGTAACAATTCAAACATGTTACTCATCACGTAATCCAGGTATGACCTTGACCTATTTTAAAGATTTCTACTCTTAGAAAGATAAAAATATTAAACAAAAGTTATTTTCCAAGATTAACACTGATTTTTGGAGCGTGGTCAACAACTAGATATAATCTTAGTTGTTTACGTCAATGAAATTAAAGATAACAAAATCAGTCAGGTAAATCAGAACTGAACTCAATTTTACATTACAATAGCATGTAATGGAATTAGAAAAACTTAAAGCTAACAAACAAATAATACAATTCAATATACATAAACTGTATATATATATATATATATATATATATATATATATATATATATATATATATATATATATATATATATATATATATATATATATATATATATATATATATATATATATATATAGGTCGATAGGTTGATATGTTTCACTTCGATCGACAAGCAGAACATAAGTGACTTTACTGTTCCTATTAATTGTTTCATTGGACTTATGTGCGGGGATACTTTTCAGTTCCTTTTAAATAAAAAAAGTGTAAGGAGAATACAACTATAAATTCGAACCTATTTATCACCCACCCACCCCACCCACCCCCACTGATTCTCCAGATATAGTCATGTTATACACGTGTGCGGTTCATAGCATACTGATGCTACATTGAGACGCAGGGCTTTGGTCTGTGATCGAATGCCCATATCAGTTGCAAGAGAAGAGTTATGCGGAAGTATTCGAAATGTCTTCTTCAGAGGAATTCCGTTTTCTTTGTGCATTTTCAAATATGAAGCACTTTCCAAATCAGTCTTCTTTCAGAGGACTTTCATGCAGCAATTATTTTGTACCTCCACCAAGGAACTCTATCGGCCATTTCAAGATAAAAAAAAAAAAAAATCATCCAAATGTTGTTCCACAGATCATCTGAGGAAAATATGATATTCTTTCATCTATTTTATAATAGGAATTATTGCAATCCAAAAATATCTTAGCCCCTTATGGAAAGTAATCAGTAAAAAAAAAAAAAAAAAATGCAACAAAATGAAACACCTAATAATAATATGGTTCCAGAACGTATTATGAAACTTTCTATAATAGACAGTGATGGTATGTAATAAGAGTTCTGAAGATAGCCTCTTCAAATGCCGATATGTTTTAAATTCTTTTGCTTGCCGATGTTTCACCTCTCTCCCCTTGTGCGGCCATCGTTTTCCATGTCTATACTTTCCATCAAATTCTAAACCAATTTATTAATAATAAAGCATAGTTTAAGATATGTTCACCCCTATGAGACGGAAAGGAAACCATCATCTATATCACTTTATTGTACAATCAAACTGACGACCAACATGAAGGAAAGACTCACTTGTATTTCCACTGAAAGAACAGAACTCTGCATTCTCTGTACCATATGCTAGAGCAAAGACTTTCACGCTGTAGTTTGTTCCTGGAGACAGGTCCGTGATGACAAGATTACACTCGTTCGAGATGTTCAGGTAACTGGCGTATTTGGAAACACTGTAATTTTTATTTAGTTTGTCTACATAAACACGGAAATCCGTTGCATTGCCTCCATCTTGCCAGTATGCTTTTATTGACGAGCCATTTACAGCTGTCACATTCAAACAGTGTGGTGTAATTGGCACTTTGAAATAAGAAAGAAAATGTTAAAATCAGACGCGAGAAGAAAACATGACGCACGAATGTCCTAATCTTAAATGAAAGAGTTCTGAACAACGAGAAACAAAAGTCTAAATAAATTA
>JAECUM010036954.1:0-19088 GCA_016617855.1 Megalonaias nervosa
ATAGATAGATAGATAGATAGATAAAGAATACAAATTATATGGAGGATAACAGTTCTTTCAAGTGCACTGGATCCAGCAAGGGATCACGTGTGTCAGGGATTGCAATAAACTGACAACGAACAGTGCAAAACTCGTATCTAAGCCTGAGCGCTTTCGACCCTTAATGTGAGCAATTGCAATAAGTGTTATGTTTCAAGTGTGCAGTTGCAGTAAGTGTTACAACCCCAACTGGAGTTCCGAAGCCAGGAAAGAAAAGGAATCGTACTGGATACGCCTCCTTAGAACATTGAAACCACGCGGTTTAAACCAGGAAGACTAGAAAAAGACAGCCATGCACAAATAAAATTATCTTTTGCAGCGGACTCATTTTCTTTTAAATAATTCTCTAAATTTGTTTAATAGCCTATAATTACTACTATAACAATGAAATATCCGGGATATAATTTGCGCTTACCTAAATTTACATACAATAGCAGATGTCGTTATGGCTCATCCATTTCTAGGTCAATAAAAATATTTTCCATCATCTGCAACAAGTTGAAACAAACTAGTTGAAACATAACAAATTTAGAGGTTTAATTCCTGTACAAACAGTCATGTAGAGTTTTGCAAACACAACGTTTTTTCTGATTTATTTGTTTGTTTTGTCTATGTTTTGTATTTGCATTTGAAAAAGACTCATCAAGAGTCGAAAGCGCTCAGGCTAGTTAGATACTAGTTTTGCACTGTTCGATGTTATTATATATATATATATATATATATATATATATATATATATATATATATATATATATATTGAAACTTGAAATTTTGCTTATATAGCATCCTTTACAAAACATTAAATCACATACAAAGTTAAATTACATAAACATTGGAGCACTTATAACAGACCAGAACAGGAATAAACCTTATTGCCAACTTAAGTCTAAGAATAAACTTTCGAGATTACGTACAAATACAAATTATTAATATAGGTGGTATAACGGTTGGAAACGGGAAAGTTAGAGAGAGGTATTGTTATCATTAGTTTAGACATATATGACAACACGGGGAAAACCACGATAGATATAACTATTGTGAGTTATTATGGGAAGAAAACTATTTAAATATTCGTTCTGTTTACTTGACTTATATGTACATTCACGTTTGTGTTATTTGGCAAATGATTAAATTTGTATGTATTAATATTTTCAGATACTTCTTTCTTTTCTAATATTTTATTTGAGGAAAATGTTGATTTAGTGAAATTCAGCATCCATATCTTATGGGCATTACAATTTATGTTTCTTACTAGTATATCCAAATTTTCCTACCTTCATGTTTCATTTGGAAACCTATATGATTCGTTGTAGAGACCTTTGTTAGAGCTATTTTCTTTATTTGTGGCATACATGTTAAGAAATAGTTCAAAATTAAAGGCTTAGTTTAATATCAGATAAGTTCTCCTTTAACAGGAATGAAAAACACTAGAATGTCAAATATGTACCACTAGAATGTCAAATATGTACCACTAGAATGTCAAATATGTATATATGTATCTGTAAGCCACAGAGGGGAAAGACTGAGATAGCCATCATTTATTCAGCCCTAGATCACGCAATCGTTTGATAACGGAAAGTCATTCAAACATACAAAACCAGCAGCAGAATAGAGTAAGATAATATTATGTAATATGTTTCAAAGATGCCTCATTTTCCGGTAACAGGTCTAGGTCAAAATGAAACAGCTGCAATTTTCAGTGAATTAACATATATATATATATATATATATACTCTCCATATATATACTGCTATATATATATATATATATATATATATATATATACCAAATCCTCAACACTGAAAGACCTTGAACATATCTGCCCATAAAATATCTTAGTATGAGGATACTTAGGACGACAAGCACAATATCAAAGGACCTTAAGTTTGTTTCGTCAATTTAGCGAGCCCAGCATCTCTAACAGCATCTATCCACTTTATTCACACATTGAGACTTGTTCCTATGTGTGATATGAAAAACTTAAATTTCATTCGGAAATGAGAATAACTCGTCCATTGCCATCTTTGTCTCTACGATGTATTCCATCGGATGGAAAGGAAAACTCCCTGTAATACTCCCAGAATAGAATTTATCCGTTATTGTTTGCTTCATTTCGTACTAATAAGTTCGCTGTATGTGCACTTGAAAGGCACTTGAGCAACGGCGAGCACAAAGAAAACGAGCAAGTAGGCTGCAAAACGTCGTTTGTTTTATATCGTTCGGAAAGGGTAGTTGGGTGTTTACGAGATCGAACTTGTATGCTAATAGTTCCTGGTCAGTATTGGCTGCGCAACGCCATTTTATTACACATTGTACTGACAAGTGTAGTTGGGAATTTAGGACAACTAACTTGTATGCTAATAGTTCCTGGTCGGTATTGGCTGGAATATCATTGTGTCCATTATTTCAGGCTGAAGACAGGTAAGAGTACCATTATTTCAATATGACAGGCAACAACGTTTAAATCAAAACAAATCCAAATTAATACCGACGTGGGTAGAAACATGGTCCTACAAAATTGAGTGTTTCAGAAATAGTTCACTGATTGGCCCTGCCGAGGCCTTAACTAATTTTTGGGACAGTTTGCTTTAGAGAGACATCTCCATAAATTTTCCTTTCCGAAATTTACGCAAGAAAATCTGTCCTATTGCATCAGAATATGGGGCGATTTGTTGATTTATTACATCAGCTAAAGTAAAAATTCAGACTATGATTAAGAACATAGCAGCTGTTTATGTGATATTCTGGCTCGATTTTATTATATATTTCCAGTAATTTATCACTATGTTAGGAATTTTAGAAGATGCCTTCATAAGATGTGGAAAACGTATTTTTGTGTAGAGTATGTTATTTTATTTTAGCAAAAGACAACGCGTACTCATCGTCGAGTTTCAAAGTTCTTCTTAACTTAATGACTGATCTATAATCAGGCATTTTTAAAACAAGAGGCTCCAATATATTGGCTATTTCTTTTGTTTTCTTCAAGCTTTCAAAACTATTTACGAATAATATCACTTTCTCGAGGTGCATCTATTTAAGTTATTTTTTCTTCATATAAATCGATCATTCTCATAAAGTCAACATTTAACTCAGTGGGATCAAAGATATTCAACGTATGGTGTTGAAAAAAGCCCGTAATGATACATTCAAAATAACCTAATTAAATGTAATTCTGAAGTTAGTAAGTCTGTTCAAGTTTAGCTACTTGAAGCTCTGGCTATATTGGCTACATAATAAATGAAGTATCGCCGCAATACATAATTTATATTTTATATTTAAAAGCTTTCATTTGAAACGATGAAGTTATAGACCAATTCAGATGTGTTGTTCACGTAAAAGTTACTTTTTAACGTCGTGCCAATATATTGATTGTTTGGTCATTCGTCAAACTTACCAATCTGTACATTATTATTATAGCAGGTCTAGCAAATGGACGGTGTTAAGGGTAAAAAGATTGGATTTTGTCAATGCTTGGTCTCTGTCTCTTTTTTAACGTGTCATAATTTGATTTCTTCAGGCATAGAAATTTTTGGGATCTTGTCTCATTGGTAGAGGTTTTTTCTAACCACAAACGTGCATGCTGAAGGAACAATTCGCACTTCGCCTTGTCTCATATGCTGTTTTGGTACTCACCACAGAGTATAAAGTCTTACCACAGGCACTGATAGCGACTCACCACAGAGCTACAAATATACGGTACATGTCATGTTGGGTAGCCTGATGATACCAGTCATGGTTCGACCTTTGCAATGTTGAATACAAAATAAAATGCTACACTTTTATATTTGTAATATATTCATGACTAAGCAAATATAGATACAAATATCTGCTAGCCGCCACCAATGTTGCTTTAGTTCGTTGTTATTGGATTGTATTAATGGAAGTTCTAGTAAAACTAAAGAAGGCACAGATTCGCAACGGCAGATGTGGATTCAGCAATACTAATAATATTAGCATTTGTCCTGTTCATTTCCGTCTTTGTCAACGTTGTCGTCGCCATCGTCTTTGTAGTAATCTACTAAACGGTAGCAGTTATAATAGTAGTTGCTTTTGTAGAAACAGCAGCAGCAATTGTAGTTCTAGTAGCAGTAGTAGTCTTAAAACAAGTCGGAGTTGTATTGTACCCTATAGAGTTTGATCTAAGTACTACGTTGTGTGAAGCATGATATCTGTTTGTATATTTTTTAACGCTTTTGTTGAATGTACGTTCATTATGATTTCTTACACGGAACATATGTCATGTCGGGGCCTAGCGTGCCAAACTCGGATCAGAAGGAATCGAATCTGGCCCAGATCTAGTCGGTCGATCGCGTCGTAGTGTCGCTGGGAAGGCCCTTTACTCCAGCTGTATCAGTATGATCATAATATTTTTTAAAAAAGCTTAGCAGTTATACCTACCGGAGAGTGTTTAAGCCGTACATTACCAAACCTAGGATGAGTTTAATGACCCAGTCATAATAATTACAATTTATAATCATGATACGCAATCCTATTTTCCAGCATGGTTTAGGTGTATATACAGTTTTATACTTTATGTTGTCATATGTTAATGTTCACAGAAATAGAATGCTTACACATTAATTAGTTTATATAGGACTGTTTCATCATCAAATAAAATCGAATATATTACATATTCTGTTTTTTTATTATCATCACAAGTTGACAAAAGTTATCTCAGTTGTATATTTTCCAGGAATTAGTGCATGTGATGCATACACGACAGGTAGCTAATTTTTAACAGTAATATTCTATACCTAAAGCTACGTCAGAGAGAACCATTGCACCACCATAGCCTAAACCATAAACATCGCACTTTTAATATGAACAATCACAAATAATTATCATTATACAATATCATTGATAAGAATTACATCACCAAATCTAATACAAGCTCTGTAGTCCAATCATGATATCATTCTAAGGACTCCTTTTTAAATGCAGCTTTAATCTGTGTATTGAAAATGTGTTCGATAAATTTGAAAATTTGCATGATAAAATCACTGCTGTTAATGATGCGTCTATAATTCAGCCACTGGATATTTAACTTCATGATTTTGGAACTTCACATGACATACAGGTATTGTGCTTCTAGTTACTCCGGTCAGATAGAGCTTTGACGTAGAAACTGGGTAAATCTTTCATTATTTCTGTAGTATATATATATATATATATATATATATATATATATATATATATATATATATATATATATATATATATATCGGTGGTGAAGCACGATCTTGTATATTTCCTAAATACATAATTTGTATAAGAACCCTTACACAAACTAAACAACTTCTAATACACGCCATGCATGTAAATAATCATAAAACTCATGCTCAGATGTGTCCACAATATGCAAATGCTGACATACCAATACAATGTCCCACAACACGCTCCAATATATATGATATTCATTAACAAGTAATAGTGTGTTACGGCGAATATACTCTATAATTGATATATTTTTCTCTCATTTCATTACAAACGTAGGGGTAAAAATTAGTATAAGATGTCTGTTATTTCCTACGATAATTACTGTTTTTTATAGAGATTATGTGTCAAACATGTCATTTATGTCAGCGTAAAAAAATCCTTTACAAAATTAGAAATTAAAAATACCAATAAGTAGCAGGCAATCATAGTTCATTTTCATTTAGAAGTTTAGTTCATTTTCATTTGGAAGTATGATTCGTGGCAGAGGATGGAAAAGGCGACAGTTCCTGTACAAACTTGCACTTTGTGCAAGTTATTTTCTTTAACCCTTTGTAGAATCTTTTGTTAGTTATGCTTTGTTATTATACTTGGTTTCTTTATCATTTTTATTCTTTCAGCATAGTGAAACATTCATATGCCATATTTATAGTTACACGTTATTGGAATAAAGTTGATATGTCATTCTCTCTCTCACTATATTTCAGTTGTTCAACATATAGAAGTGCGATTTATCTATAAAAACAACTACTTGCGTCGCATAGTACATTAATGATACAAGTAAATCCGGGTACAGTTACAAATATGGTTGAACACAAATATTCAGTATTTATTGGTCTCAAGCCAATGCAGCTGTGTTATTCATGGCTCCTCCCATGCATGTTTCCTCCAGCAGGATCATTTGCTTAAAGTCGTGTTTGTTGATAATCATTATCATCCCTTCATTAAACAATATTTCGTATGACGCGTGTTTCTCTGTCTCGTTCAGTTGTCCAAATATATTTTATGTAGTATCCCTCAGTGTCCTCTTGCAGGTTTGTGCTATGCACGGGCTTCCTCGTTCAGCTTTCTCCCCTTTCCATTTTATCATGCAAATTTTCAAATTTATCGAACATATTTTCAAATTTCCAAACATTTCCGTTATTTTTATTGTATATATCTAAATTGAATATTGTTATTATCAGGGGATTTTTTTGTTAGTTTCTAAATATATTACAGAGCTTAGAAAAAAATAATGGCCGTCTTTTCTTACGTTGATACAGGCTTTTACATTTTTAACCCAAACTAATAACTCTTTGAATCGGCTTTTTGTGGACTGTTGTTATTTAAGTGCAGTGTTAAATAGTCAGATACGTATCCTGTCCAAATTATATAGTGTAACACGTGGAATAAACTTTTATCTATTTCAGCTCAGTTTACTGCATTAAAGGATTTACTTTCTGACCAAAAGGTTTTTTTCCTTGATTGGTCGTTTCAAATCTACGTTCAGCTATCATTGTCGAAATTTTCGAATTAAAACTGGCTTCAAACAATCAATTCGACTGAGAAACTCATACAAATCTTGATTGTTGCCGCAGTAAATATGTACTCATTTAAATTTCTCTTAAATGAATTTATGTATTATTTTCTTGTGAACTTGTTTAAATTCTCCTTCATCATAATGCATAAATATTTTCTAAGTTGAAGGAGTATAAAAGGACGTTGTAATATTGTTACCACCTGGTATGATAATGGATAATTTGGTACTACATTGTGTTTTTTTTTTAATTGATTAATTAAACTTGGAATATTTCAAAATACCTTCAATTATACGTTTTGGATATACCTCAAAGAAATCAATATATTTAACATTTGGCATAAATCTTAGCAAAAGCATAGTCCGATGACCGGGAGTTATGCATACAAAATAGTTAGGTCCTTGGCAATAAAGGAACGTAAACGGTATCTGATATACCAGTGTTACACTCGATCACCAGTGTCAACGCCATCTAATTGTTGATTATGCAAGCACGTTACATTTATTCTTTGTATTATTATAATACATATTTTCCGGAGGAAAAAATTAAGTTTCAGTACATAGCCTTATTAACACAGCTTTTCATTTCCTTGTTTCAATCCATAAAGTAAACCACTCACGGGCAGTTAAACGCCAAACACTGCTCATGCCAGACTAAAATACCTGATTTGCCACAATGTTAACAGTTCAAAGGATATAGTTTTGTGACGAAATATGTGAATTATATTATTTGATCTTCTTTCAGTCACGTAACAGTAGGTAAAAAGATATTGTGAATTTATTGTGGCTGTTACTGTCCCGTAGATCTCGTAGCCGTTCTGAAACGATTCTCATTGTAATATTAACAAATAGTAAATCTTACGTTAAAATGGTCCATGGGTTTTAACATGAAGATCACCACTTTTTGGATATCTTTTTCCCTACCGTGAATGTTGAAATTAAATAGCGTATATTCCTGTAGGTTATAGAATATTACTTGGCATATGAACCAGTCTAAAGAAACTGTGATGATTGCCATTACGATACAGATTTGTGCGTACTTAAATGAAGGAACACATGGATTTGGATTTTTTTCAAACGTAGCTTTAAAACATTTTCAGTCATATCGCTACGATGTCTGCAGTGTGGCAGTTTATAGTGATGTCTAGCACTGGGGCATCATGCCGCAGACATTTAGCATGATGTCCCACCCAGTCACATTATCCTGACACTAGGCTGACCAGTCCTAACATTAACATCTTAATGCTGAGCGTCTAGCGAGGCATCTGTTAGTACCATTTTTGTAAGTCTTTGGAATGACTCGGCCGGGGATCGAACCCACGACCTGCCGCATCCGAGGCGGACGCTCTAACCACTAGACCACCGCAGCGGTGAAGGAACACATGAAAATACCCATATATATATATATATATATATATATATATATATATATATATATATATATATATATAAGAAAGAGAGAGAGATAAAGAATGCATCCAGATTTTATGATGTTGATGTTTACGCCCAGCAGTAGCATATGCATGAGATTTTCAAACAAGCTATCAGAGTTGGAAGTAACTGCATTTCCAGTAATAGGAAAGAAAATCTGTCTCCGACAACTTTATATTCCTCGCTGATAAGATAACAGGTGATTTCGTGCTGTGTCGTTGCGTATTAGTTATACTTTACAGTTAATTCCTGTTGCAATCGAGGTAATAGTGATTTGTGTGAATAAACTGTAGTCATTTCGAAATTTGAAAAACTACGCTTCAGATACATTTTCCATTTTCCGGTTGCGAATTAAGCGAAAATATGTGATTTAAGAAGTACTAATTGGTAGCGAAATGTGTGATTTAGGAAGTACTAATTGGTAGCAAAAATGTGTGATTTCATCATCATCATCAGTCCCGTAGTCTGGTAGACCGTTGGGGCACAACACAAGACCGAACAATCAGCTTCCTCCATTCCTCTCGATTTTCCGTCTTTCTCACTGAGTCGCTCAATGTCAAGCCTGTCCACTCTCTAATGTCGTCTTCCCACCTCTTTCTCTGCCTGACTCTCTTTCTTCTTCCTTGTACAGTGCCTTGCAGGATTGTCTTGGCAAGTCCTGATGATCGTAAGACATACCCATACCACTGCAGTTTACGTTTTTTTGCTGTGCTCAGGAGGTCTTCGTGAGGCCCAATGGCTTGTCTGATCCTTTGCAGTATTTCTTCATTGGTAGCGAAAATGGGTGATTTAAGAAGTGCTAATTGGTAGCAAAAATGTGCGATTTAAGAAGTGCTAATTGGCAGCGAAAATGTGTGATCTGAGAAGTACTAATTGGCTGCGAAAATGTGTGATTTAAGAAGTACTAATTGGCAGCGAAAATGTGTGATTTAGGAAGTACTAATTGGCAGCGAAAATGTGTGATTTAAGAACTGCTAATTGGCAGCGAAAATGTGTTATTTAAGAAGTACTAATTGGCAGCGAAAATGTGTGATTTAAGAAGTGCTAATTGGTAGCTTGATAATAGCAGTCTATGAATCTAGTGTAAGGAAAAATAAAAGCATGCAGTTATTCTTCTATATATCTACAAGGTAGAATTTATCCATCGGTTTCCTTTAAACATATTTAATTGCCAATAAAAAGTAAAAGTATTTGACGTAAAGCTCTAACAATCCCCCATCACTCCCCATCCAGTCCTCTCAAGCGCTTTAGAAATGTTTGTAAGTGTAAATCCCTGGATTAGTACAAAAAACATGAAAGGGTGGCGGTGGTTGGTGGTCGGCGTTGTCTATGAACGTGTGTGTTAATTTTTTGAACATGAGTTTCTTAAGTACCTCCTCAGTATTTCAATAACTTTTGCAACACTGGAAGGAGCACAGTAGGAGTGCAAAGATTGAGGTATGAAAACGGTACGAGCACAGTACGTGCGCAAACAGTGCGGTTTGAAAACTAAACAAAGTCGAGATTGTATGATTATGAATACCGTTTAAAACGGTACAAAAGGTGATTTAGCCAGGTTAAATAGAATCCATCTGCACGTTTTCCCCCGTTTAGAACTTATATTCATTTTACAGAATTTATCAGGATTGATTAACTTTGTTAAAGTGAAATTAAAGCAAGAAACCGAATCTCAATAGCTGTTGGTGGCGAGACGCTAGAACACTATATTGAAATGATACGAAAGGTTGCGAATGGTATGGTATTAAGGTACGAAACGGTACAGAAATAAAGAGAAAATTGATTGACGATTAGAAGCAATATGAAAACGATGTCAAACACGATACGGATCGGAAACAGTTTGAAAAGCTGGTTGCAAAATTGTTAGAAGTACAGTAACCCCCTTCCTAACTAAATTGTATTCCAAAAGAAATCAGTGTACATAAACCCCGCTTAATCTACCTCGCAATGATATTTTAACATATATAGACATCTTCCTATGAATCATATTTTGCCTCTACTAAGGGTTTGCCTTCAATAAGAAATAGAGAAACTGTTTAATTGAATTTTGCTTGTTTGGTTGGTTGGTGGTTTGTTGATTGCCGGTTGGTTACTCATACGTTGGTATTTTTCTTTTTGTTCGCTTTTTAAATCCAGATATAACACTGATACAAAATTAACAATTTACATACCACCACACCCTAGCACACACCCATCCACCGCCGATTACGCACCATTACACCTCCAACACACTATAACACAATTCACAATCATTTTAACCCTCCTATGAGACATTTTTCACATTGTACAGCTTACACCCAATATAGTACAATGTAATAACCACATTCTTTTCAAGTTTTAAAGTCTTTGTATTATCTAACATGTATTATATATTTTAGTTTTTTAATGGTCTAATATATCTTATTGCCGATGATACAGCTGGTACAAAATAGCCTTCTTTCTTGCAAAAACACACGAGTCAATGAATAAAATACAAAGACTAATACAAATATTAAATTCGACTACCTGAAGTTAGATATAACCAGTGACAAAAGGTATCAAAACAATTTCACGACTTCTTGAATAAGCGCTCGACCAATTGTGATTGAATCAGACGGAAATCATCTTGACAGAAACTTGTTCTCTACGTTTGCAGCACTAAAAGTGAAAGATATAAACGAATACCACTCAAACTGAAAGTTGTACAATTGATTATGTTATATTAGATCAAAATAATTCGAGGAACAAAGCTTTTAAAGTTGGTTGCAATCACACTTGAACATCATAGTGAAGTATACCACGAATCGTTGGCATAAACCAACAGATATATAAAAAAAACAGTCTAACAATATGACCTAATATTGTAAAAAAAAACAGTCTAACAATATGACCTAATATTGTAAAAATGATGCTGATGTATAACTACAAACAATAATACATATTTTTACAAAATGTGCTAATTTACATATTTTTATTTTTTCTTGCTCAAATCAAAGAAAGAAAGCATCCTAATATTTTATACATAAAACACTTAAGACTTTAAACAGTACCTATACTATAATGTTTTAGCTGGAATACACCCGAAAATACATCAAGAACATATGACAGCTAATATACAGTCTTTGCGTAAACATTATCTGTCGTTGCGTGAAGAGTTTATGACTTTTATGCCAGGAACGGTCCAGTGTTCTGATATTGGTCCCAATCCATATTTGTATTTGCCATTCAATTCCGAAATAGAATCAACTATTACATAACTTTATGTCCGTGAGAAAAATTGCTTGGGATTTTTAACCTTTTGTCAAGACTTCGGTCATGACTGGATAGTCGACATGTAGTTGTCATGATCTGGGGAGGAGAGTGTTTATTAAATAAAAACCTACATGTCAGTACAAAACAATCGAGCTTCCTTATCAAATTCGACGATTAATAAAAACCTAAGTATCATATCAACATATTAAAGTAGTTACCAAAATAATTTATCACACAAATCGCTGCATGGGAAATAATCTCAATTGGCTCACAATATTTGAACAGATTATTTGATTTGCAATACGTGTGGTTATTCAAATACAAACAATATTTTCCCTGTCCATTTAAATACACTGCCTACCTAGAAACAGGAAAATTGAGACTGTAATCTAGACACTAAGTTCGCCTAATACGTGTTATAAATGGTTACCAAACGCCCTGTTAGACGATTTGGATGAATTTAGTTCCGAATTAGAAAACAAATTTTACCTTCTGTTGTGTAATACTCGAAATATAAAACAACAACAATATTACAAAGTTATATTTTTGTCTAATTACATGCACATGGCTGCTTTTCTTTTGTGCAGTTTATAGGTTCTCTTGTACCATAAATATGATACATAAATATAGTACATTCTCATAAGATTTGTTTGTTTTGGGGGGGTTGTTTTTTTTCTCTTCGGAAAAAAAAACATGATAGATGCAGGCTATATTATGCAAAGGGAAAATTTTTAAAATCAATTATACGCCTCATATCTGTTTTATAAAAGAGTGCACAATATTATCAGTACACTTGCTTATTCCGCATTAAGTGGATTGATTTAACCCGGCAATAAGGTATATATGGTATAATCAACACTTATTAAGGGTTTTTGCTGTTTCAACATATGGTGCCGTCATGAAACGAATGACTTGTTTTTTACCAATGTCACAACATTTTAAGGTTACTCTAAAATGATGTATCTGTCAAAGGATTTTCAACAGGAACCAAATTAAATCCAAAATTCCTCACTAGATATCCATTTTTTTTATATTTTATTTCAAATTAAGGCAAAAAGGTTAATACAATCGGAAATTTTATACTGAAATAGTAAGATGTCAAAAGGTCGAAGTCGTAGACAAAATTCAAAACTATATGCGTCAATTAATATATATGTAACGGACATCTGCATGCTCATTTTACACTCCTTCATCAAATTCCCTGAAAAGTAGTCAATTTGATGAGCTAACAAGGTCAAAAGGTTATGCTCAATAATACTGAGAATCGTCATGCTTGATTTATAAAGCCGTGATCAGACGTTGCTAGTTTGTAATGATAAATCGAGACTACTATAAGTTATTTAATGTATTTATACACAGAGCCACTAAGTTCTGCATACGTTTATCCCATTAGATAGTAAACGTTTATTCCTTCGATTTTATAATGTCTTTTTTTTTTTTGTTGATCCTGTTATTGTTATCATGTGATATTTTACGAAACCCATGTATCATGTTCATTTCGTTCTTACCTAATTATTTTATTAATACCATTAGCCACCGTGATCCACTAAGGACAGTACACTCTTGTAAAAGAAATTTTCTCTGATCGTTTCCTCCAAAATTGGAGTTCCTTGTAGACTTCTTCTAGGACTTGGTTGTAATTGCGCTAGCAGATACCAATCTCGATGAATCTGTTGATAATGAAGATAGTTTACTATAAGGGCACGAAAAACACTGATGCAAATAAGGGACCAGGAACTGTAACAGAGGTCACAGTTTACATCTCCCTTTCCACACACCACACCCCAACGTTACCAGAATCTTATCAGAATGAAGCTTCTTGCTCGATGTTGATTGTCTTATTTACTCACTATTTAACATCATTATTTAGAAACAAAATGTGTTGATAACTGTAAAGATATCCAAGATATATTGTTTGATTGGAGTATTGATGAAATATAGACTGAGCGTAAAATATAGCCTGCAAAGGAGTATTGACATTAACACGGCGGTGAGGAGCTTTATTATTTATGATGATGGAC
Source organism: Megalonaias nervosa (assembly GCA_016617855.1). Classification (NCBI taxonomy): domain Eukaryota; kingdom Metazoa; phylum Mollusca; class Bivalvia; order Unionida; family Unionidae; genus Megalonaias; species Megalonaias nervosa. The sequence continues at coordinate 13,450 of JAECUM010036954.1, forward strand.
ACTTTAGATATTATAGATGAAAAGGCCCGTGACAGCCTTCTAAATATTTCTTGAAGTGTACTTGTAGGTTATGAAAAAGGTTTAGAATAAATGTTTTTTTTCTTTTAATCAAGTCTTCCGAAGGCAGATAGTTATTGGGCTGTGTTCTTTTTATTTATGTAGGAGACTGATATCGTCAGCATTTGAATCTAAACATTGGACTGCAAGAGAATAATAACAATCAACAAAAAGTACGAGGCTGTGTTTCGAAACAAGAAATGTGCTTCTTCGTGTTTACGTCGGAAACTTGTTACTAACTGTATACACTAGGATACATTTTGACTAAATGTTGTATACCATATTGAGCGTAAACTTCATCTCTTAGATTTGACACCACATAAGGACATATCATTCTCTTGTTCTCCTCATTGTATGTCACTATTCCTCAGCGTAAATTAAATCCAGTACGTCTGTACGCAAGAGACATAACTCTACAACTTGTAAATGACTGTCGATAAGCACATTTAGCTGCAGCGTTGCCTGTAAGGCCGTTGACCTACTAACCTTCTCCAATAGTATTCATTAGCTGCTGACCTACTAAATTTCTCTAATAGTATTCATTAGACACCGAGTTTGAATCCACGTTGACACTTAAACAATGGCAAACGTTTGTGACTTGATCAGCAACCACTATATCTAACCCCTTTTGAACTAGTTTGGACTCGCAGCTGACTAAATAGAAATTTTGTTGTATATAGTATACATTTGTACGGTCACAAACCGAACCATCCATAAATTTTATTTTAACAGTATTTTCGCTGTCACGAAGATACTGCACCCTCAAAAATAATTTTAAGAAACAACATTCTAAGCTACTCGTTCTGACCAAGAAATTTATATACAACTTAGGAGCCACCAAAACTCTATGGTATTGCAACCACCAAGAAATTTATACACAACTTAGTAGCCACCAAAATGCTATGGTATTGCAAAAACCAAGAAATCTATACACAGCTGAGTAGCTACTAAAACTATATGGTATTGCAACCACCATAAAGTGTATACAGCAACTTGGCAGCCATCAGAACTATATGGTATTGCAACCACCATAAAGTGTATACAGCAACTTGGCAGCCACCAAAACTATATGGTATGGCAACCACCATAAAGTGTATACAGCAACTTGGCAGCCACCAAAACTATATGGTATTGCAACCACCAACAAATTTATACACAGCTTTGCAACCATCATAACTCAGTGATATTTCACCAACTATTTTTGAACAATTTTCCTACACACAAACCTTATGCTGTTACACCTTCTAAATATATTTAAAAACAACACCGGCCAACAGAAATACTTTTAACGAACATGCTATTATATCGCACCTGCAATAAATCTTTACGAACGCCGCACCATGCAATTGCACACACGTTTTACACAGTTTGCCTGCCAGCAATCCCATACTATCTCACTGCTCAAAATATTATCGGCCCTAAGAGATAAGATCATTTAAAAAACTTGAAATGTCAATACAAACTCATTCAAACAAAACTATGAGAATTATATTACTTAGGTGAGGCATGAAAACTGCGACAAGCAAACAATAGTGATAAAATACCATTTATTTGCACTCCATGAAAACTGAAACGAAACACGCATATTTGTTACTGCCGCCCATTGTCGTATCCCAGCCATTATTAAATACCATCTAATCTCACTGTTAGTTTGTGCTATGACCCAATACCATGAAAGGAAGTAAATGTTATGAAAGGAAAACTAGTTTGTTCGACTGCATTGAATGTTTCATGAAGCGAACACGCAAACGAAAGCGAAAAATAGATAAATAAACTATTTTTCGCGTAACTGTAATCTCATGTCATACTCTACAGTTCGGACCGCTAGCGATTTGAAGAATATAGTGGAAACATAGTGATGTAACAAGTGTCTAAATCATTCTTTGCATCATCGAGAACAATATGCATTCATATTTTCGTTTCAATATTTTTTAAGTCGGAAAACGTCTATTTGCATATATTTTGTTCCCTTTATTCTTTGCCCATGCACTTTAGACATAATAGATGAAAAGGCCTTATTACCACCTAGATAAAATGTTCCAAAATTCTACATTCATTTTAAGGACAGACACGTTTTCAAATTTCTTTCATACATCCAATGCTACATATAGTGTAGTTTGCCCAATTGCAGACTATTTTCAGACGGAAAATTCTTTTACATTGCACGTTTCTTACGCGGATCGATACAGTGAAAATTGGTGAGTTGAGGTAGCATCACTGAGGAATGGATCGGACAGCATGCGGAGCGTAATAAGATTTTAATAATTGTGAGTTTACCTATCAGAGTTGTTTGTTTGTTTGTTTGTTTTTTTGTTTATATCCCGGTATTATAATACGAATGATGCGGCCTTCACAAGCTTGCAGTCTTCTTATGTGACAGTTGATTTGACCATATTTCTATTGACATTTAAGTTCCGTTTGCAACTTATATTTTATCTATAGTTTGGCCGTATAAGTTACATTATTGTCCATAGGGTGTATGAGGTATGGATGATACTGGATATCCAACAGAGACGGGTAGTAGTAAGGTCAGTCAATGACAATTCAATTGAGATTCATGAACAAGTCTGTTTTACATAAGGTAATGCTTGAAATCTGCCTGGTTTTGTTTGGAGTTTGTTTAATGAGATTTGTTCTATGGCAACTCAGTGTTTGTGGATTTTACTTCTGATCATATCCAGCAAATCTAAAGTAGGAGACAAGGAAAGACGAAAAAATTATCAAACATTGATATATTCATTTGAGAGACGATACATTCCCTAAGTGATGAAAAGAAAATTGTTCCTGATATGATATCGATCCTGTGACAAGTATCGCCACTGCGGAGATATCAGTTTTTTCACTTTATAAAATATGTAATAAATTAAGAAGGTTTGAGAAAACTTGATGAATCTTTACCGCTAATTGTAAAAAAAGGATCTATTATCATGTGTAGTCCACACACACACACAGATCATGCAGTTGTGCTTGCAATAAAATTCAGTTTGCTTACTTCAGCATGATTGGAAGCTTAGCACTTTGAGAAGTTATTTGAATACGAATGTAGGTGTTTAGCGAATGTTTTTTTATCACTATTTTCTTCAATCATGTTACCGAAGATCGACTTACTTTAAGGCAGGCATAAAACTTAAATATATATCAATGCCGGCTAAGACATACTCACGCACAAACACACATACACAAAGACTCACTTTTATTCCTTATATAAAGTGGAAATCTGGAATGCAAAATACGTTATACAAAAGTAAAAAGAAGCACTAAAAGGTAGGGTGTACAAGTCAAGTCAGAAGAGTAGTTAAATGCAGAAAATCCTATGACACCTTAATATTTCAATTGTACGGTTTTATCCAAGCTAAAAATAACTGATGAATACATTAAATATTATTATTTGAGGACTCCCCGAGCTTAGACTTTTCCATTCCTGACTACTTATATTTTGTGTATTACAACCTCATAAAGGGTTACAAGAATGCTACAACTCCTTCATTTGTAAGACAACATACGCTGGATTCGACAGACCATTCTGGATTCGACAGACCATTCATATACTGATCAAAACAAAAATGTACCCACGGGTACATGTTACAATCTTCACTGTACATGGCTTGAAGTGCAAAGGGTTAGGGTTAGCTGTTAGCTAATTATGGTCATATGATCCATAATATTGCATCAGACATTTAAATAGTTCGAACACAAGTTGAATATTAATGTAGGCGTTATGACAAAATGACCAAAAGTGATTTGTTACGACTGAACTATTTTTACATCCAAGTTGACCATGGAAATCTATATTTTTGTAATTACTGGGACATGAATTTATATATTTTTCGAATTTTTTTATGGCTGTAAGTTGTATAGATTATCTTTAGTTAGAGCGTAAAATAACGTATGATCTATAAATAAATGATTGCGAATGTGTTGGCCATTACTAATAATAATCTTAATAAAAAGACTTAATGAAGATTTTGGGTTAATTTCTAATTGGTGGATGGGGTTTGGACTGTTCTAGAAGAATTCAATAACTTCCCAGTGGTTGGGCTAGATCACATGAATAGGCAATTTCAAGATAACTTTAGTAGTAAGATCTGTCGCTTAGGGTATTTGTGAAATATAGTCTTAAAGGAAGGTGTATATAAGGAGAGAACTTAGCAGTCAGATTCTTCCTAATTTTGGAGCCATTCTCATTTCTTGTGTTCTTGTTGTAAGTCTGTAGACGTGTTTTATGTTGCACTCTTTTATTATTCGAGAGTAAAAACCTTGTTTAAACTGTTCAGTGGAAATATAGACAGTGCTCATTATTTGGACTATAATATTATTCTGAAACTATTGTTTATTATTTAAAGGAGTTGTGGACGACGCCATCTTGACAACTTCACTATTCTTGGTGGACCAGTACATTTCCTCTTTTGAAATTTATACGGAACTTTTCATTCTTTTGAACTTGCATAGAACTTTATCGGGATTATTTTGGATTCACTTCATAATACTGTTTTTGGTTCATATTTTCCTTTATAACTTTGATAATTAAATTATTTAAGTTTTACAAAACGTGTTTATTTTGCTTCTTTCTGTTACTTAGTTTGTGACCATAAAGTCGTAAAAACTGACATATTAATATACGCTATTATATCACATTCTCTAAGAGGGTTTTAATGAAATAAGTATGCTAACAATAAATGAGGTCGTTGAAGTGCAGAGATATTACATATTAATACAAACACAAAATCGACAAATATCGCAGCCTGCACAAAGCAAAATACCAACATTTTGTCTGTTAGTACCTTAGTTTATAGGGAAATTCACATCGCTAACAAGCAACGGTATAAAGCATTGTATTTAAATTCCAGAAGTAAGGAGTGTGAATCTTGTTTGCGGAAAATTTTGTTTCTATCTAAATGAGAGCCAACTCAATGATTAATGTCTGCCACAAAAAAGTATATCAGGTATATATTCCGCGATCATAAAAGTAGTTTCAATATGGTTTAAGTTTTTAATCATAAATGCCAACTATTTATAGTGTTAATAATAATAATAATAATAATAATATTATTATTATTATTATTATTATTATTATTATTATTATTATTATTAACCTGCCACGTACATTGGTTGTTATTTGTTAGCTGTATGTTCTCTTTCACTAGTTGCATATGTCTCACATTATTCTTTCTTTGTATTGCTTTTGACAGCACTTAAAAAAGTATTGGCTATATCATGCCGAATTAATAGGAGTGTAATGCCTTTTCCAAGGAATCGCTCATGCACTCCTGTCTGCCCTCGCCAGGTAAAATGCAGACAACATTGAACGAATCATGAACAAAAGTTAAGCACACGATTAAATATACATAACAGCGAAGCAATCAACTATTTTCTCAAATGTTTATAGTATCTGAAATCGTCTATGAGTTATCATTGGCCGTCACATGATTGAAAGGACAATAAATTTCAATCAGTAATATTTATCAACGTATATGTAGTTTGGGAAAAAAAAGGTAGGGAACATGTCATCTTGTCCTTCAGCTGGCTGTCCGTCCCTGCATCTGTCTGTTAGCTACATATATCCTCCTACATCGTTGAAGATC
>JAECUM010036955.1:0-19685 GCA_016617855.1 Megalonaias nervosa
GCTATCACCTAGTTATACATTGCTATCACCTAGCTATATCGAGCTATCACCGACAGTCTTCGGATTCTGGCAGTATTACAAACACAGAATGTGGAAATTTCTTCTATTTTCAATATAAACTGCACTTCATGACCGACTCTCATTTAAAATAGAGTCGTAGAAGTGTTGTTTCCGATTTCTCTCTTAATATTGACTGCCAATGTTGGCATAAACTTGGACATATTAATTTATAAGGCAGTAACTAGTGTCATAAAACGCGAGTGATCGGTCGCCATGTCACGGTAATCGATTAAGCAAATATTTTCAAAATGAGTATGAAAATGGTTGATTAAGTGAGCGTGTGTGTGCGTCTTGTTCAGGAAATTACTCCTCTAAATTACATGCTTATTCAGAAATGAATCCGATTGAACATCTTCTCGATTTTCCCTAATTCATCACTCATCAACTATATTTCAGTTTGAAGGGGAAAAATCCTTGCTTTACCGTACTTTGTATTACCTATATGTATTCATTAATTGCACTTACCTAGTATTTTTGCTCTTACTTTCAGCACAAAATATTGCTAGATAATATTAAACAAACTTTGATTTCCTTGCTTCTTAATTGAATTTTGAAATTACCATTTTTTATTCGTTTATTGATTTATGTTGCTTGATTCTTTTCCCCATTAGTCTGCCTTTCTCTTTTTCAGACTTTCAAAAACTTACCTTTACATGTCATCTATACTATTAAATAGTTTTATGTATCTAATTTAAATGCGCTTTTTAATATGTGAGTTTCCAGCCCCACCCCTTTTTCTACCTTTCATGACCCCATCTCCTCCGTCGCGCAAGTGTGATATTCTTCCGCACTGCTTGCCAATTTCATGTTATATGCTTCTGCACTTGTTGTCCAGATGAATGACAAGATCCGTCAGGCGCACACTCTTTCTGACAGACAGGTTACCGGTTGTGACTGAAATAGCATCTCTTTTATAATTACAACACGTGACAAGCTTTCAGAATTTTTGATGGATTATCATTATTTTTTCTTTAATTAGTTGTATATCGGAACCAATTGTAGGCAACTGGCTGGACACGTGTAATTCGATAGTCCAGGGAGGTGGATTCAACAATAGATAGCCACTGAAAAGATATGACACACCATACGAATTTCACGATGTCGGGATAGTAAAGCGCAATATATGACTTAAATTGTTTTAAAAACATTTTGAAGCAAGACATTTACAGAGAACATATATATATATATATATATATATATATATATATATATATATATATATATATATATATATATATATATATATATCTTTTCATATATATATATTGTTTGTTGTTTGTTTGCGTGTGTGTCTGTGTGTGTGTGTGTGTGAGCGTGATAGAGAATGTATGTATGTATGTATGTATGTATGTATGTATGTATGTATGTATGTATGCATAGGGTTTAATATCAATAAAGCCATGGCTATGCTTCACCGAGCAAGTCAAGGTATCCACCTCCCAAAAAGACAAACAGAAAAGATAACCAAGATGCGTCAGACGGGACAGAGATCCATTGGGTAGCATTAAGCAATGTATCTGTGATTCACCCGGCATTTAGGGCGAATACAGATGTGTGGAGTCATTTTGAAAAAATAATTAAGAAATCTATCAACGACAGTCCACCAATTTTGCTTTCTCTGAAGGAAAAAAGTGTTTACGATAACAAGGCAAGAAGCCAAGTTGCAAAAACGTGCAATGACCATCATACAGTGAAATCAGTATATATGGACCAGTCTGGGGACTAGTTTGTCCTTGAAAGGAAGGTGCTCTTCATTGTGAACATTCTATTTATTTTTCAGTGGAATTGATAAGTGGACTTGAAAAGTTTGATTTCAGTGAGTAATACCAGATTTACTACAAGTTTATCATCATCAAAAACATTTGGATGATAATGCCAGTATAACATGATTTATTGCATACGCTTATTATTGTGAAAAAGTGACGATGGATTAGCAATGGGGAGGAACATATTAATACCGGAGAGAGATGCCGTGCGTGTTTATCGTCCAGACAATGCATTCCTGAAAGAAAAGCGAACTCATTGCTCGACATGCAAGTAAACTTTTGTCAGCCCATCTTGTTACGAACAACATCCCTTGAACAAGTTCAACAGCAGAAAAGTGCTTGAGAATTATCGAGATTGTGGTCCATTTGTGGAAATCTTATTCGAACCAGTAATCCAAAGGTGCACGTTTGTCCAGGAGGAAAATGATGCCTTTTTATGGCCAAGTTGTTCACTTGGAGCATGAAAGTTACATTAAAAAATATGAGAACTCAAGGAAGTCATAAAGGAAGACCAGCAACTAAAACAAAAAGAGATTCGATCTCTTTGACTTTTAATGCACACAAGAGGCAGGTATTATTAACATCCCCAGTTTCTGCGTAGCTCATCGTGCTTGTGAGAAGTGTGTACAAGAACATAGATTTTGTCACTACCCCAATTGTCTTAAGATTCCAATAGGACCAGAATACATCTTTCTGGGCTCTCGTACTCTTGCTGAATTTGCCGAATGGATTTTAGACCCTATTGATAGCACTTGGGGCGAAGAAAACATCCAGCGTTACGGGGATTGCCATCGATATGCTACATTCATGGCTCAAAAATTTATAAGGATACGAAGGAATCAAAACAGGGTACCAAATGTCTCATAGTCACCATGAATGGAACCAAACCCATCTACATGAAAGTGAAACAAGTTGTTTAAAGATTCCATCAGTTATTTAGCCGTGCTTTTGAGTGGAATACCTAAAACGTTTGGAATGATTAAGTGGCAAAAGGCTCTTTCACACACTTTTTCAATGTCGAAGCTAATCAACACGCTGTGCTTCAACATTTGCCTGACGTCAACTACCACGAATCCGATGGTATGCACACAGAACAACTAGAAGCATTCTACGCTTGATATCAAATTCACTCTAACGATTCAAAGGATAATTTCTTTTGAAATTTAATCCGAACAAGGTACCAAATGTCCCATAGTCACCATGAATAGAGCCAAACTGATCTGCATGAAAGTGGTTTGAAAATTCCCTGAGCAATTTAGTCTTGCCTTTTTGAGTAGGAGATCTAAAACGTTTGGAATCATGAAATGGCAAAAGGCTATTCCCCATACTTTTTCAGGATAGAGGCTAATCAACACGCTGTGCATCTACATTTGCCTGACGTCAACTACTACGACTCCGATGGTATGCACACGGAACAATTAGAAGCATTTCGTGCTTGACATGAAATTCACTCTTAAAAGACACCTGTGATTTTCAAGAAGAGATGTTGAAATATTACCGATCTGATTGCAGACATTTTACGACAGTGTTGTGGAAAATTTGGTCAATTAGTTCTGGATCACGGAGGTATCAATCCTTTGAAGGACGCTTCTTATATTGCGAAAACGTGTGGATTGGTCTACTGAAAGAAGTTCATTCCTGAAAACAAACAAGGTATCATCATCACTCAGTCAGCCGCCGATACTCCGACAAAGATTTGATCCAGCTCCATTACTTGTGTGAAATGGATACATCATGCTAGAAACGGTGGAGAAATTGGAAGCCTTTCTGGGGATGGCTAGGATTTAGAAAACTCCCAGATCGTCTACGAATTTCAGTGATGCTTATTTAACAGACGTCTCACTTGTTGTCCCCAACGAATCCAGAAAAAGTATCAACGTTGACAACGAAAGAGTCTTACAAGCAAACGTTCGGACGATGCCAGAAGTTAGAAACTGAATGCAAAGTCTTACCTCCAGCTAACTTTTACCATTCTATGTTACCACATCATTGCTTCATTTATGCCATACTTGTGCTGAAACAAGTGATCAAGACCAACCGTGAAGATTTGATATTGGTACGTTACTAAGAAGCGACAGTCTGCATCCTCTATTAGTTTTGAAATGTGATCATTGCAGCGTACGTGCCCGTTTAAAAGTCTATGATGCCTTGGAAAGTTTAGGAAATCCTGTACTTTCACACATACAGTTTTATACACATTCATTGGCCTCATAGCCTTCAACCAGACATCGAAGGGGACCATTTAGACGTATGGACTGATAAACACCGAGAAGACACTATTGTAAGCTTTGCTTGCGGCGGCCCTGCAAATTACTGATACCAATACGCAGACCAACATGGACAAGTGCACACCACCTGTAAACTCAAAGGATTGACAATAAACTATCTTTCCAGTCAAGTAGTCAGCTTTGACGTATTGAAAGAACACCCAGGTGAGATCATGAATTTCGCGTGAAAACATTTGATCTACACAAACATGTACGTTTACAAAACCACGAAATCGTAAATCGACCTTTAGAAAAAGTCTATAATCTTGTCTACCAGAAATGAGTTCGACGTACAGAAATTAACTGACCGTACGATGCCAGACTGAACTCCAATATAAAAATGGGGCAGTTCCAAGACAAACAATTCATCGCGAATACAAACGCCGAACTAAAAATAGGTTGAACAGAGTGAGGGACCCACTTTAGACTCCAAGTTCAATTTTGAGGTCAGCACACTTTCACCGATGATGACGAAATCAATACAGCAACCTAGTAAGGGACCTACTACAAACCCAAAGTTGAATAATGAACTCAAGTGCGATGCAGTGCATTGTAACCAGAGTGATGACGTACTCTGCGACATCAGCGATGAAGTGCGGTATTTGCTACTCCTTTACCATAGCAAACTCTTCCATTTGTTTGCCTTGTCGCTCTATTAACAACCTTTCTACTTTACTGGCAAAAGTGATGCGATGCGTGTTCCTATGAATGGACCGCATTCACACACACGGAAACCAATCTGGATACTACTAGCTCATCGAAATGTACAAATCAAGGAAGAATACAATTTTCCTGTGGCTTTACATAGCTTTTGTGACTTTGAAAGTCTACTAAAGGCGTTCAAACAATGGTCTAAAGATCTGGAAGGATTACCCAGTGTAAAAGCTTTAACATCAGCCGGATTTGTCTACTCGGGACAATGGGTCTCATTGTGTTCAGTTATGGAGTGAAGATCCACGAATGGGAGTATCAAGACTCCGCTTTCCTGGAACATGCCATATGGTCTTAGTGCTGTCAATACCTTCCTTTGATGGGATATTATTAGTATCCATGTGAATATTTTAGAAAATAACATTCGCAGTTTATCTCCTGAGCTACCAGAACACATTTACAGAGAACTCGTACAGATTCGAGTGAAACACAAAAAAGAATCGCTTCCTTTATGACATGGACGTTGTGACCAGTGGTATCTGAATGCTGTAAGAGGATATATTGTTTTGAAAGGTTTCGAATGGTAATTGATCAACTAGCCACAACTAATAAGAATTTCGATGCCACTACTGCTGTTGCTGTGGTACACAGAATTCCAGAGGATAACTGCTTGTAGGATTACACACAAGAAAAATAAAAAAGGGTCATTTCAAGAAGAGACTTTTTCGCGGCACGAAGTGTGTCAGTTAGTGACTGATCTGGTTCTGTATAATTCAAAACCATATACCGTTTGAACCATGACTAATACACGAGTACGTTTACATTTGTTATAAGCGAGTCTCAAAGAATGTCACGATTGCTTCCTTTGACAGGACGTCAAGTACTTCAAGGTATTATTCACATACCCCATCAAACGGAAAAAAGCATAAAGTAGCGTTGTCACAGCTCGTAGATCAAAGAATATATACTCACACCAAAAAGCAAATCATTCTGAAACCTGTTGAAAGTGGTTTTTAAGGTGGTAACATTGTTCGTTCACTTTTAAATTTGATCCTAATGCTGAGTTACAACAAAAACACCCAATCCCAAATAAGACGTCGGACGAAAAAGAAGAGTGGTGCAGCATATTCATTCTGGCAAGAAAAAGAATATCTCCAACAAGAAAAGTCCCAAGCAAAAATAAACAACATCTGCCAGAAAGAGATGCACAGTGGCTTGGAAGCGCACGTACAACGGAAATTGATGCTGCGTTAACGTTGTCTCCTCCAACTTCTACTTCTTCTTCGCCGTTAGTGATGATGCCTGCCAAACCTGATTTTGACATCAGTGTTTCCTAATTTGATGAAAAATTGGAAACCCATTTTAAAGGAACTTCTACTTCTTTCACTGCTTTAGAGACTGCTGCACAGCTAAAAAGACAAGTGTGCTCACGTAAGACAAAAGTACAAGAGAGAAAATGTATTTTACAAAGTTTACTGGATTTATCCAAACAAGAACTGATACTATGATGCCACTTGCCGACAACCAATGGAGACGATTTCCAGAAAAAAGGAAGTGCGAGTGTTTTGCTGCTGACACAAATGATGTCACCAAGTCCACCCTCCTCATCGTCCCAAGAAACACTCGTCCTTTAGGAAAGGGAAAAGAAAGGGACTCCCTCTTTGTTTAACTAAATATTGGCATGATTTGTCTGTACTGATCAAATCCAAATGTTTGAATGTTTTGAATGTCTTATTATTGGAAGCGCACCCCAAGCAATGACCCCTGAAAAAAGATGATGGCATCTGATCAATTGTTTTGTAACATGACCCACCATCAAATAGAAAGAAGTGTTAAAGACCGGATATGGGGTTTGCAATGGAAAAACCATACTCACTTTTGACAAGGGTAATTTAACTAACATAGTCAACCGAATTGTTTGGTGTCATTGGATAATATTCATGGACGTGATCATCCTGTTTATAAATTGGACGACTTGAATGGAGCAGTATTAAAGGGAATTTTTCACTTGCCAGATAAACAATGAATTAAGAAAAAAGAAGACATATACGATATCGAAAACATTTTGATTGAAGTGCACGTGAAGTGGGCAAATGTTGACTTGAAGAAATGAAAGTGCGTTAGAAAGGACATCCACCTAATTTTGATTTATTGGATTTTGCTCAAGTCATCAGCTATTAAAAGAAGAAATGACCATTATGCCGTTAAACAAAGCAGCTACCCCTCCTTCTTAAAGTTCCTCTCTTCAAGAACTACAATAACAAGGTCTGTTGGTGTGGTGTGCAAAACGTGTTCCTAAATATCAAATCGTCTTTTTCTGCCAAATCTTTGTGGTGTATTGTGTTATCGAAACATCGATTGCAAATCTGAGTTGCAACGAGGAGACAAACAATTGTGGACAATGTTACTCAGCAGCTGTATTGGCTATCTGCTTCACAGTAATTCCTTGAAATACACTACCAACATTAACAATAGCAACAGTGGTAGCCTTGCTGCCAACGCCAGTCAAGACAACAACTCTTCCAGTCTTAAAAGCAGCAACCTGAGAAATCATTCTCCTTTGACGAAGAGTAACTCTTCGGAAACCAGAACCATCGAACAATGAATAACCAATTCTTTTAGCCTTACCGAATGAGAGTTCAATGGATCTGTTTCACTGATAACAAATGTTTATTTCACCACCAAATTACCTCAGGCTATACAATTAGACCACGAAGCCCAATGGGAAAGAGCCATAACATAAACCATTCGTCCTATGCAATCAACGAAGGTCAAAACACTTTCATCGTCGATCCTGACTGAGTAAGTTCAAAAACAGTTGGACAAAAATATCATCTCTATTACGAACCTAAAACACCCATTCCAAACCAAACCTCAATTAACCACTTCTAGGCTGTTATTTTAATGCCCAACATCGCGTCGAAATAATTGCGGTTATATTCAACGATCCCTTTGACAAATCTCTGGTAAAGATCGCAAAAGTTTACTGATAGGGTGCCATAAAATTACGCATTGTCTTAAAATGCATTTTTCTGACAGCAAAATATTGTCCATTATCTTTTGTTTCCGGTTTGTACTCTATTCTGGGTGGATACACTGCTCTCGTTCATATAGAAGACATTTAAAACAACGATGGATTCTACGGGTATTTTTACTACCTTGACTAATTAAACGAAGGACGGAATTTATGGTTTGTCTACTCCGATGTGGTCGAGTATAATGTGGTGGGAAACACAGTCGCTCTGTTGCTAAGTATTAAAGTGGATTCTGCCATTGTTGCTTATGACGAAGGTGGAAACACGTATCACGTTCGCCGAGAATTGTACATCCTCATTATCTTCCTTTCAATAAATTGTAATTTGACAGTGTTGATATTAGCATAAAAGGCGAAACTGGAAAAAATATTATATTGTCGAGAGGAAAAGTCACGGTGAAAGTACATTTTCGAAAAACGATTCTACAGTTAATTGTAACAACAGGTGTATCCTGCGTACCAAGGAGTCGCTTGACAACGAGGACATTGTGTGAGAGATATGTTAAATCAGCTTTTTCGTAAAACCGATGGAGTCTCGAGGATTGCATGTTTTAAAGTTCCAGCTTTGGCGCAAGGAGAAGAATTTCTTTAAATGCACTCATTGAGAAAGTCAAATAGAAGCCTTCATGGGAGCAGAGAAAATGTGTTCTTTCAAACTGGAAAATATCTTTTGAGTGGCTAAGACATCACCATAAATTCTTTTCACACTTCTAGCCCTTCTAACCCCAGCATTAGTTCTTCCTAAGGAAAAGGCAGAAAGCGACGTCGAAATCCCATACATATCTCATAAACACGTTCAGAAAATGAATAGGAAAAGAAGAACAGGGTCAGTCAGATAACTGGACATTATTTTATTACTAAAATAACAAAGGAGAAAAGGATACACAGAGTTTCTTTCAAATGTTCGAAGTCAGAACTCGATCTGTGTACTATGCCACCTATAATGATAACCATGCAAGAAACCCAATTTGTAGTATTTTATACCATGTCCTCTTTGACTACTTCATTCCCAATCGAATTTGAAATCAAAGGAAAAACCGAGGATTACATCGATCTGAATAAAAGTCACTTGTACATGAAAGTCAAAGTTCTCAAAGTAGACAATAGCAAAACACAAGATTACACATCTGGATGCTTCCATGGTACGGAAATGTGATACATTGGATGTCTTCATTGACACATCGTTGACAGAATCTGACGATTCTCACAATATTGGATTGAACGACGGTCGAAAGAAACTCAAATAAGGGCGCAGTTTAGAAATGATGGATCGTTTATATTTGGACATGTAGTTGCCAGAAAAAAAAATTCTTAAATTGTATAGATGTATGCCTGACACTGAATTGAAGTAGTACCGTGTTCCATTTGATGGCTAATGCTAACTAGTACAAAACAATCATCGAATTAGCCATACAGCGCGTGCCCTGTGTGGAAGTCTTACCCAAAGTGTGAAACGACGTCATTCAAACATTGAACAGATCGGCAGCCACGTATCTCCGATGACGAGTGGAAGTGAAAGCCTTCACCATTGCCTCTAGACTACGATCCAAGATCGAAGATCATGTTTTCCAAGGACAGCTACCTAAGACTTTGCTAAGTTGCATGCAATACGACAATTAGCGGAACGATCAAACAAAATCCCTTCGAGTTCCAACACTTCTGCGTGTAAAAGATAGAAGTCACCTGAGATGGCCAGACGTTGTGTACCAGATCCTTTGAACCTCACCTTGCCCAGAAAATTTATTGAAATTTTACTTGATACTGTTTGAAGCCATGGGACAGTTAGGTACCAACATCAGCCACGGTATTTACTACGACGATTATGCAGGAGGATACGCTGTATAACTGATGCCACTCAGACCAACATGTGATATTAAAAGGATCAGACTCCATTGTGTGCGGACAATATTGTCTGTAATTTCTTCACAACGCAGTCTTGAATTTTCCTTAGAGAATTTAATAACTTGTTGATCGCGAGTACTCTAGAAATGATGTTAACAACAAAGATGATTTTGTGAACATTATGGCTATCTCTTGTCTCTAGCTCAGAAACAAAGTTTGCATCGATGGCAAAATGCTTTACATCATTGGAAGTCAAGTTTGACTTCATAACAGTGTCAAATACGTGAATGTTTTAAACATTCCAGTCCTGTGATCCTGTTGGAGTTAGAGAAGTTCATTATTATTATTATTATTATTATTATTATTATTATTATTAAACAGTCCTCAACCATTAAAATTTAGTAGAATGGCAAAACTGAGCGAAACTCTGGTGCACATGCACAAGGTCAGTCACGGCCTCTTCGAGAAAAAGACGGACAATAAGGCTCACATTTTTCTCATGATGACTCAAGACCTTTTAGAAGACGTCGTTAGAGAAGAACTCATCAGTGAAAGAGAAGAGATGGAGTGAAACAAGAAACAAAAGGAGGAGCATGAATTGTATCAAACTTTTCTAAGATGGCAGAAGCAGCAGTAACAACATGAGGGAAAAGGGGTGGAGTGTGAAATGGAGACAGATGACTTCTCTTTCTCCTTCATGAAAAACGTCCCTGTACTGCGGTGAAGCCAAAGGTAAGAGGTGTTCGTCAACCCAGAAATGCTCACCAATAAATCGGACCTTCGTTAGAAAAAGAAATATTAGTCAGTTTCCTATTTTGTTTGTTTGTGTGTTTTGAGTATGTCTTTACCTTTCTACAGAAACTAAACCTTAAAATCCTTCCTTATAAAATTTATGTGTCTTGGGTATTGTGTGTTTGTGTAAGCGTAGAGTGTATCCATAAGTATCCGTTATATTTCAGGATGATCCATTAGACCACCGGTCAAAACGATAACTTGAACTTTATCAAACTTTGAGCACAAAAATTCATTAGGTCACTCAGACCTGTTTTGTTTACAGTAAGTATTGTTTTCGGAAAATGTATGTACACTAATTTCCGAATTCAGTGCATAGGAAAATTTTCAACTGGTTACCGGGATCCTAATTACAGTAAGTGGCTTCGACACAATTGGTAGTAGGGAATGGCCCGAATTAGATAACTAAGCAATTTGACTTACAGTATGTCTATGGCGTTTCAGAAAACTTCCTGCCCATGTTTGGGGTCTCCGGTCGGACTTCTCCTCTCCCTCGCCCAGACGTGTTAGCCAGTAGTGTGCAGTGCACACAAATAAAACCCCAAGACCCGTGCTTGTACGTTGGACTGGGTGTCGTCAGGTGGTTGGTTATTCCTCACATGAGGCGATTAAATTAAGAAGCATGCTGTGCACGCATTAACGCGTACGGGAGCGTAGTCTTTTTTCCTCCAGACGATAAATTAAGAAACCTGCGGTGTATCTAACTAAATGTTTTAACATTAGCATGTCGGTTTGTCCCAATAAACTTTCGACCCTATGTCCCTATACACTTGTCCCTTTAAATGTTTGTTTCCATGATGCCATCCTCATGATAAACATTTCCTTTATGTCCCCAATGTGCTAATGTCCCATTTCTATCGAAATGAATGATCTAGTATTAA
Organism: Megalonaias nervosa; assembly: GCA_016617855.1. NCBI lineage: Eukaryota > Metazoa > Mollusca > Bivalvia > Unionida > Unionidae > Megalonaias > Megalonaias nervosa. The sequence goes on from JAECUM010036955.1 coordinate 11,294, forward strand.
TTCCAGTACGTCCCCTAATCGCCACATACAGCTACTTTTTGTTCAATATTTCATTTATAAAATATAAATTAAAGCAAAATTACAAGAAATCAATTCAAATTTGCCAATCGACGTTGTGCGCATCTTCAGCTTGGGGAGTGTAATGTTCAGGGCCAGATCAATATTTCTTTCTTCATTTAAATTAATTTTAATTAGAAGATGAACTTACTGTCAGGATGAGATAGAGTAAAGCGTATTAATCTATTTATTCTCCTCTCAGCGAGAATGAATAGTCAGTGTGGGCTAGACAATTTTTAAATGATACCGGACAGATAACATTGTGATCATGAAATCTGATCCGCCATTTAGTCACTTGCGTGGTCTAGTGTTAAGTATGGCTACGTGTCAAGCAGGCGTAGCTAGATAAAATCATATAACATGCGTATTTTTATTTTTATTTTCTTCATCAATTTTGGGGATTTTGTGTGCTTTGTAGTTTTCAATTAGGAAACAGAATTCTGTTACTGTTGATATTTTCCGTGCGAATATACCATGCACAACAAAATATATGGCGTAAATAGCTTATATTATCGCTCTGAATAGCGTAAGAAATCTGCTGCTTCAATCTATTATACATGCTGCTAACCATTACCTTTTGAACACAAAATAAGCAGAAAAGTTGCTTGTTTAGAATGAATAGCATAAATATTTCATTTTCGCCACTCTGGGAAATACTGAGTTTTTCATCCATTCGATGAGATATATCCATTATTCACTCGATGCAAGCAAATATCTTCTATATAACCTATCAAGCTAAATTAAATGGGGAAAACTTATATTAAATATTTTACTATTTCTTCACGGATGCCATGATGAAAAGCAAGTATAATATTGTTGCATATCTCTATCTAGTGTACCCACTTTCGTATCCTTGAAAAAAAACCTTCAATACAAAACTTTCCCTGAAAATCTGGCTTCTCTTTTATACCATAATTTTTTATGTCATGGTGTATAACAACAGAATGTTAAAATGAAACATGCACACTTAAATACAATTTTTTTTCTAAATATTGATTTCTCTTCTGTATAACCTAATGTTCCTAGGAATAAAATGGGAAGAAATGAATATTATGTCTGTGCTACTTACTTATGTTTCAGTTTAATCATATTTACTGCCATAGTAATGAAGTAATAGTAATTGGGTTTGAGCAACAATTTCTCTAACTTGGACAGTCTTTCCGCTATACAAAAGTGATCAGCATAATACGAGAGAGAGAGAGAGAGAGAGAGAGAGAGAGAGAGAGAGAGAGAGAGAGAGAGAGAGAGATGTGCGATACAGGTAATACTATTTACATGGTATTGTAACTAATTATTTACAAAGGTTTATAGAAATTTGGATAATCGGGTAAATCATCTAGTTTCCTTAATAAAATCTTGAACAGCTTCAAACTCTTCTCAATTCACATTACAAGACAGTTGAGATGAAACTTGAATCACCCGGTTAGTATATTAGTCATTATTTAAAGTACTAAAATCACTTATTGTATGGAGGATAAAGTATGCCTCTCATCATATGTACGTATGTTTGTACGTCTGTCTGTCTGTCTGTCTGTATGTATGTATGTATGTTTGTATGTATGCATGTATATGTATGTATGTATGTTTGTATGTATGTATGTCTGTATATCTGTATTTATGTATTTTTGTTTGCATGTATGCATGTATATGTATGTATGTATGTATGTTTACCTGTCTGTATTTATGTATGTATGTTTGTATGTATGCATGGATATGTACGTATATATATATATATATATATATATATATATATATATACTCTATATATATATATATATATATATATATATATATATATATCCATATGTATATCGACGACAAGTCTTTAACTTTTTTAGAGAGGTTGTTCCACAAATATAAGATCGAAATAATAAAGTAACTCTTTGATATTTCTAATCTATGATGTGTAATTTCGGGGCAAAAATCTATTTCTTACATTAGAACTTGTTGGATTGTAACCACCTTCATTATAAATCTGAATAGTTCGTGTTACAATATCTTGTTCTACGATATTAATTGATTGGATATTTTCACTAGTTCTACTCAGGAATAATGACAACTGAGGCTGGGTGTCATGTACAGTGGATGTCGACGTAAATAAGTCGTTGAGACAACTAGTTTTCTTATAACTGAAAAGCGTTTAGTTTCATATCCGTTGTCGTATTTAAGATGTAATGGAGAAACAATGGAGGAGAGACCTAGCGTATTATTAGTTTTCAATATTTTGGTAAGTTAGATCCAAAATTCTCTCTATTTTCACATCTGGCTGTATGTTCTTTTGCATACGTTTTAGGATTCTTGACGTGATTTCTAAGTTGTTTATACATTTTCCAGTGGTTGGGACTTCCACTAATGATTGTATCTTTTTTCAGTCGGTCCCTTGATCTGCTAGATGTTGATATAAGTCTCGTTATACTGTGGTTTATCATTTGGCCTTATTTTGTCCTATTTTACAGGAGCAGTTTTACTTTTTCACTAAAACGGGAGGGAACTAGTTTAGGTATTTATTCCATATCTGTAGCGCCAAATAAATCCTCCCAGCTAATATCATTTATAATGATATGACTTGCATGTTTGAATCTCCTTATTTCTCTGCGTAAGAGACAATTGATAGATAAAACAATTCCATGCAGGCCTTCATTTAAATCCCCTAACATAATATTGCTATGCTGATATCCTTATTTAAATCCCCTAAAATAATACTATTACACCGAGGTCCTCATTTAAATTCCCTAAAAATACTATTACACTGAGAGATTGCTCAATTGATACTGATTATATTTAAACAATCAGCAAAATAATGTTTTCTGAAGGAGATCGGCATATATTTATAAAAAGAAAACATAATATTAACCGATAATTTAATACATAATGCTTCCATATTTACAATATAAAACCAGAATCCGCAATGAGGATGTTTCCGAAATGAAGTCATGGCTGCTCCCCCACACTTCTTTCTATCAAATCTAGCTGGTCTGTTTTAGTCAGACAAAAATTGTCATTTTGAAGACATACATGAATCAAGATGTGTTTGGGGTAAGGAGATAATATCAAAATCATTGTTCTCATTTTCAGTGTAATCTAAGCCTGTAAGTGCCGATCTAATATTCAATTGAGCAACAGGTAAGTGATTTTCAAGGTCAGCAGCGCTTGCCTGTTCTTAAATATTAGATTCAAATACAAGAGTCAGCAGTGCTAACGTGTTCATGGATACTAGATTCAGACCCTCGAGTCAGCAGTGCCAGCCTGTTGGTAGATATTATATTCAGACCCTCCAGTCAGCAGTGCCAGGCTGTTCGTATATACTAGATTCAAACCCTCGAGTCTGCAGTGCCAGCCTGGTTGTATATATTAGATTGAGACCCTCGTGTCAGCAGTGCCAGCCTGTTCGTAGATATCAGATTCAGACCCTCGTGTCAGCAGTGCCAGCCTGTTCGTAGATATCAGATTCAGACCCTCGTGTCAGCAATGCCAGCCTGTTCGTAGATATCAGATTCAGACCCTCGAGTCGGCAGTGCCAGCCTGATATCAGATTCAGACCCTCGAGTCGGCAGTGCCAGCCTGGTTGTATATATTAGAATCAGACCCTCGAGTCAGTAGTGTTAGCATGTTTGTAGATATTAGATTCCGACTCTTTAGTCAGCAGTGCTAGCCTGTTCATGGATATTCGATTCAGACCCGGCGCTAGCGAGGACAAAATTAACAATGTCATCAGGAAATTGTATGCAGGAATAAGTATGATCGATATGTTCAGAGTTGCTACATTATACAATGTTGTTAATGTGAAAAAAAAAAATGCTTATTTCATTAAAATGATACGTATTGAATAACACTGAGAATGTGTCCATTAAATCTATTTGTGTCTTTGGTAGAAAGAAATGATCAATTAACTGGAATAATATTTACACCTAACATAGGAGATTTGCAAATAAATGTTATTAAAGATCAAACGCTTCTTCTTAGAAATACTTCAGACTGCAAGGACAAAAACACCAACGTTCATTTCTATGTAAAATTGTCAATTCATTTACTAAGGGTAAAAGAGTAATTAATAGCCATTGTAAAGATGCAAAGGGTCTTAACAGAATAAAGAATATAATAGCAAACATTGTCTATAATATACTGATCAGTTATTGTTAAGTCATTATCGTTTCTATTGAAAGGAAAGGTGAGATAGGAAAAAAGAAACTGAAAGAAAGTTGTTTAGAAAAACTGTTATAATATAGTACATGTAAATATAACCTAGTGGAGATGTACATAAGGATCTGAAAATATGTTGAATCATTATACGTCCGTGCTGTACTGGAGAAAAATATTATGAGAGTAGATGCCAAGTATCATTTGTAACAAACAGAGCATACTTGCAAACTAGACAGGCATATATGTTGAAATCACAAAACAGTGTGGGAGCAGAAGCTGGATTGTCTGTCAGTTAGGTACTTAATCAAGATGCACGTGCATTGGGTTTATAAACTCATGCACATTACTAATAAAGAGACTATTCAACTGGTGGCACTAAGTAGACTGCAATTTGAAAAGTTAGTGGAGTTGAAAGTTAGGTTTCAGTGCTAAGAAGTCAGTAATAGTCTACACAGGTTTAAACAGCAAACGTCAATAGTCATCGGCAACGGATGTCTGCAGCTGATGTTGAAGCTGATGTTGATACTGATGTTGATACTGATAATGTTAATGTTCCAACAGAAAAGCCATAATATTTGGTCTTGGTCTAGATCGTCTTTCGACTTTCGAAGTTTCATGTATGAGATCTCATTCCGTTTGAGGAAAATTCATCCGCCCCTTGTCCAAAAGGAATCAATTTTCTTCCCTTTCTTTAGAACTTATAGTAATTTACAATCTTGTGCCGATAACTCATCTGGCACTCAGTGACGGAAGTCTTGTATCCATTTTCTTATAACTTTTACTTCTTTGCAAAAAAACTAATTCCCGTACTCTGTAGAGGACGAATTTGACAATGATTTGGAATTTTCCTTCTCTTAGATATGCCAGTTAAGTTTGGGGATTTGAAACCCAAGGAGTTTCTCTCAGATCTCTGTTAGTATTCAATATTCGACGGATCTTCTATGGAACCTTGGACAAGTACTCTAGATTTTCATACTTTTGAACACTCGTCCCATGCTGAACAAGTGCGGTTTGGATAGCATCGGATAGGGAAGCATGACTCTCTTCCATTGGTTGGACTTTTCACCGTAACTGTTGAAACGCCAAATCCTGTTGCTTGATGTTGTCCTTCAGGAGTTTCCTTCACCATTCCACGACTTCTTTCATTTCATCAATTCATAGCTTCCATCAACATAGTCGTAAGTGAGGAAATAACAACTGGTTGGAGCTCCTCAACGAAAGCAGGACTTTGGATCGTGGATACACTATAATATCTGTCAGAAACAAAAAGTTCTCAAATGATCTGGAACAAATGATTGTGCTTTCTGATAAACTGAACATTGGACTTTGAGATGATCCATCAGAAGCTACATGTCTTCTGGCGGGTCTATCATCTCTGATAAATGTTGTGTCTGTTCTTTTATTGGCTGTCGGAATCTTCTTTGCTGTTGAAATGGACATTTTGGATACACTGACACCATCTGCTGTTTAAGCATGTTGTTGTTGGAAAGTTATGTAATATGGCCTTGTCTCTGTTGGTCTGTAGCGATTCTTTTCGCAATACGACGATTTGTATATACGTTGAGTAAATTATCACAACATTTGTTTTTATATATTTGAGTAACCAGTTAAGTACCAGGAAACAAAAACATTATTCCACAATGTCTTACCACATCACCTCCATTCTAAATCATGAAAATAATCGTTTGGTGGAGTGTCGTTTTTCCATGCAAGTTACCAGTGTACCTCACGTACCTTTGTCATATTTTTGTTTCAACTGAATCCATAAGATATTTAAAAAATGTCGCCATTTGTGAAAGCAAACCTCATTTTTAATTTAGAAAGTACGACGTCCAACAAATAACGGGTTATCAATTTTTTCCTTGCTTGTTTATTAAACAGAATTTACAAACATTTACCTAGAAGCCGATAAGTGAAGAAAGGAAAAATTAGCTAAAATTTAATTGTCATCAAAAAACAGGAATAAAAAGAATAGTTTAGGAGAGAATTGTGCTTGCAATTGAGCATAAACAACTTTGCACTCGATATATGTCTGAAAGTGCGTGTTTGTGTGTGTGTGTGGACGCATGTACATGCACTTTATTGTTAAACAAAGTGGTTGTTTAACACGTGTATCAACGAGTAAGGCGCTTTCTTAACATGTCTCCTTAACGCAATGTTTCATTCATTTTGTGATATTATTCTGACCATAAAGCATTCAATTTTGTGGCGACTTTTACAGCAAAATTGCTAAACTATATCGTCATCGATATACAGTTTAATACAAAAATTAAATACGTAATATAAACTTAAGTTAGTTTAGAAATATTTCAAGAAGATACTCACGGTAATCCATTTTGAAGTAAGCACGGAACTGGTAAATGATTATACATTTTTACTGATCGAGTCGGACAGGTCGACCCTTTCCTCGACTGACTCTGTTATGCTCATGAATTTTAAGACAGCTTTAGCCTGTTTTGAGACGTGTCGATAAATTTTGATTGGTTTACAGACAATTTCCTGGCCATGCTTGATAGGTTGTAAACAAATCTCACATCTTAAGCACTGCCAGTAATAAATCACGTAAAGATCAATTCAATTTCCGATACAATTCCACTCTTTAGAGGAGGGCAGGTCATTCCTCAGTTAATGTTTGATGTCCGTAAGCTCTCCGTGCCAAAAATATAGGAAATATGGGTTTTATATTACGATACTGCCGCTAAGTTTGGAAATCAGCTTTGCCAAGAATTTTGCTGTGAAGTTCTTTATGACCACTCAGGAGTTGTGAGGTATCATAAATATCATAAATACTGAATCACATCAGTCGACAGCATTCATTCATGCACCAATTTCTGTTATTGTCTGGCGAATATTTGATAATGATTGTGTTGAAAATGTTTTGAATTCTGGTTTAGTTTTCCCACTCCTACACATTTTATGTAACATTAAAAGTTACCAGTCTGTGTCATTCTAACTTTTAAAAAATAGACCATTATCACAGTCCACTGACCAGCTTCTTACTTTCAAGGTTCTACTCCGTGCCATTTCCTAAAGCTGCGTTAAAAATAAGGAGTCATATTTCCTAGATGTCAAAGTTCAACGCACGCACATGGCAATTAGCAAATTTAGGAAAGTTTCAAACAAAGGAGAAGGTAAATTTAGAAGCTTTTGGACATGATGTGCATAACATATTTTTATGATAACGATAGATAGGAAAACCTTAACGGAAGCAGCACGAAACACAGAACATATAACGGAACAAACGATTTGAAAATGGATTCAAATCCCAAAACGATCAAAGCTGAATACACTTAAACGTCTCCTCTACAGGCCATGTTATATGTAAAATTATAATGTTATAAGTAAAATTATAAGTCATAGACGCATATTTGCATTCATGGTTATAACGACGACGAGGACGAGGACGATGATGATTATGAAGATGATGATGAAGATAATGATGATGATGACCACAGCGATAAAAACCTCGATAAAGAATGAAATATGAATCATCATATAGTGAATGTGGTTACATTGAAAGAGTGACCACGATTAGGATGTTTCTCCAAGCTTAAAGCTCCTTACATTGCGTGTCCTAGATAAGTATCATAATTAATCATTAAAAAATTACGTGTCCGATATAAGCACCCACAATTAATCATCAAAACTGAGTGTTCTAGACGCATAAGACAATTAATCAGCAAAACTGCGTGTCCTAGAAAAGCACCCACAATCAATCATCAAAATTGCGTGTCCTAGATATATAACACAATTAATCATTAAAATTGCGTGTCATAGATATATACCAACAATTAATGATCAAAATTTTTGCGTGTGCTAGTTAAGCATCCGCAATCAATCATCAAAAACTAAGCAAATTTATTAAATTCCGACCTATTAAAACAAGTTGCTTTTTTAAACAATAATCGGGCATCTGAAGTGACGGGCTTGACTCACATCTTCTTTCAAGAAACTAATCTCATTACAAACAGACAGGCTTGAAAATTCTCCTTAGTAAAGATACAGTCTCTTAGAGTATACATGTCTAGAAGATTTTTTAATGTGAAAAGAACAACACACATGGGTGAGGTAGTGACTCTGTTGAACATAAAACGTCAATGAAATATAGTTTGTTCTCTTATTTGTTTCATCACTCTTTGTCGCCTTCCGTCCTGTGTTGCGTGTGTGCCTTTGTGTTCTCTCTCTCTCTCTCTCT
>JAECUM010036957.1:0-44743 GCA_016617855.1 Megalonaias nervosa
AATGCTGAGCGCCAAGCGAGGCAGCTGTATGTACCATTTTTGTAAGTCTTTGGTATGACTCGGCCGGGGTTCGAACCCGCGACCTCCCGCATCCGAGGCGGACGCTTTAACCACTAGGCCACCGGAGCGGTCGTGTAGTAGTAGCACTTGTGGTAGTAGTGCACATGGTAGTAGTAGGACAAGAAGTAGCTGTTAATACTGGTGGTAGTTGTAGTAGTAGTTGTAAATGTAGTAGAAGCAATATTACGTGCAGTAATAGTGGTAGTAGTAGTACATGTAGATGTAATAGAAAATTTTTATTTATATTCAGTTAGACAGCTATCAACATTTATATATTTCAGTTGTTCAGAAAGATCAAGCAACCTGAGATATTTGAGACTGGATTTGTGACACCGGTTTTACAGACGTTTATTGACAAAGTTGTGGAACTCATGTGGCTTATGGTGGTACAGGATCCACCTATGATGGCCTACTGGCTTGAAGAAGGCCGACCACATTTACCGGACTATTTCAACTTTTTTTCGAAGCGTGGGAACACGGTGAAACAGACAGTATGGCCAGCAGTGTTTCTGCACGAGGATGGTGCTCTTCTCTCCAAGGGAGTAATTTTAGTACGATAACAACAAGTTATGTTAGTTATAAATTTATCTATGTATCTCACTGATTTTTGCATTTGATCTTGGAAATATCTGCCAATTCGGTCGCCATGTCCAGGATAATGGATTTTTGGGGTATTATTATTATTATTATAGAGGATTCTTTTATTTTCTGGTAACAACAGCTTTAGTTTGCTAATTTTTCCACATATCTAATGTTGTTGTTATTGTTGTAGGGTTTAACGCCATTTTTCAGAGCAAGATAGGCTATACATGGCAGCCAGTATAAATGGTGGAGGAAGAACCCGGGAAAATCCCGGAAAGAACCACCGAGCCACGAGAAGCTACTGGCAAGCTTTCTCACGTACCCACATTGGACGAGCCTGAGACTCGAACCCACGCAGATAGAGATGAGATGGGAATGATCCGTAATGGTGAGCGCTTTAGACCACTCGACCATTCGGCCGTCCCCCCCCCCCCATCTAATGTATTTTGCATTTTAAAACTTGGAGTTATTCACCACTCAGTTCGTTTTGTACAGAATAATGGATTTTTTATAAGACAAATTATTTAAACATCTGCCCGCTGTTTTAAAATTATGCCTTTGTGAATAATGGCTCGTACCATATAGTTCATCCTTTTATCACAACTATTCACTGAAAGTGTAAGATCTATATCGTAAACAATGAATATTTCAATAGCTATGGTTTTTATGACATATATAGACACTCAAAATCTGATTTGTAGAAAATAATAGATAATTAGGGCCCATTAGTGGGATTTAAAGCTTGTGTTCGTTCAATAATCCTGTTTATATCCTTTTTCACAACTGAAGCTAATTGTGATGATAGGATGCGCTCTGCAAAATACAACTGTCCGCATTGATTGCCATATATCGTGACTGATCTCATTTGCGTTCCCAATCTTTGGGGTACATTACAAAATTAACTATCGTTTCATACAATGTAAATATGAAATCAGTTCGAAAAGAGAAAATAGTTTAGAATGTGTAATTTTTAAATAAAGTTGGTCGATGTACACGCATTTTTCGTAACATTTACCTGGACAACTGGTGAGATTGAGGGATCATGTAATCAAAAATGAGTCCGTTGAAGGAACTGGCGCCCTACTGGCTTGAAAGAATTAGTAGGAATCCATGAGAAGCCAGTTTATTTCCTCGTTTTATTCTTTGTGACTACTTCCATTGAAAGCATATAAAGTATTCTTGAAAAACTACGAATGCCGTTCTTAAGGATACAATATTTTATGTGTTAAAAAGTATGTTAAAAATTTTATGTATTAGTATATATGTTAACAAGTTTATGTGTTAGTAAACATGTTAACAAGATACGTCCAGGACATAAATCTTTGTCATGACCCTTGACCTTTAAGCCATTGTCAAAAATAGAAGCTAACTTAACTCGTCCATGATACTCTCTATGTATTCCCTTGTAACGGATGGTTCGGATCATTAATAATTATTGCCGTTGTTATTCACTGGTCATTATTGGTTTAAATATCCATGTTATATCTGTAGTTATAAATGTGGCGCTTATTCAAAGCAATCTTCAAATAAATAAAAACTCAGGCTTGAAAAAAATGAATGTTTGTGTTAGTATGAGCATACTGATTCAATCTTGAATCACGGCCTTAAAAAAAAAAAAAAAAAAAAAAAAAAAAAAAATTATATCAACCTTGAATATAAACTTACGTGTTAAATGCAGTTCAGTTCCTAGACCATTTCTGCGGAATAGCATCACTGTATTTTCATGCAAGATGTCACACTGGCACCATTGCCATTTAGGACCACCTAAATGTATGTGTTTTATTGAAATTCCCGTGTTAATATTACAATCGTTACAGAAGGAGTTACGATAAAAGGACTTACAAGATGGCTGCCTTGGCAGCAAATTTCGAATGTAAGAGCAGCGCCATTTTCATACAGAACCACAAGTGAGAATATTTACTTTACTTGAAATACATGACATTTTGACTTATTGAGAGAGAAAGAGAGAAGGGGGTGGGTGTCTTAGAATGAAATTGTGCACCAAGCTGCGTTGTTTTGCTCCAAACATCTTTGCAAGAGTTGTGCTAAGAAACATTTGATAACGGATGCCAGAAGACCTACGGAAAATGGATGCAGGACCCTCGCATAAAATTTCTGGGTTTTAACCAGTAGAATTAATAGACATTAGAGTACATAATATTACCTGTCATATAGGAATCATATAGAGAACAATGACTGGAAGAAATCGATTGATTTTGCAAACAACATCAATCATTGTGCATTTTTTAGGCCAACTTTGGTTTTTGCATTTGAAAATGGCATACCAGGAAGCCATCTCGTAATCTTTACTAAAATATCATGGACCGATTTCACAGTGATTATTTATTTTATATGACATCAAAAGGAAAACTGACATTAAGGCTTTAATTTGGTGAAATCATTTTATAGTGATTACTCCATAAAACTGCTTTGTTTATATTGATTATAATATTTGATCGTTCAGTCACTACTATTAGAAAGAAACAATAAAGGAAACAAGAATAAGGATTATCGAATTTTACTAGCATAAAAAGAACTGTGCACTTCATTGTTGATACAGATCCATTTTACATTAGTTATCTCTGCACACATACAGCGTTAAGCGCTTCAAAAATAAACTGCAAAATTGTCTACAAATAAACTGTTTTAAGCTAATCTAAATACGCTGAAAATATGTTAAACTCTTTTGAAATGCAAAGTATGTCTACATGTATACAGTGTTAATCTCCTGCCGTATGTCACCAGTTTTACCATATAATCAGCTGTTTAATGGAGAGGCACACATACAGAGCAGCAGGAAGTGTGAACAGACCATTTTTAGAGCAGTCCGTTTTTGAAAATAAAACTTCCTACGAAAATGAACAGACAAGCGTCAATAACGTTAAACCGAGACCTCTAATCAGGTTGCTCTAAACCTAGGCCTCTACAGGGTTAACGCAATTCTGCTATTTTTCTCTTGATACTTGCTTGTCAAATTTATTTATCGGGACATTCAGAGTTGGTCGTCACGCTCTCTGCTGTTGTAACGACGCGGTTAGGTGGTAGGTCTCTCAGCCAAAAATTGTATCGAGGCCTAGGATCATTTAAATTTATCGTGATAAATCCATGAGGAATCGCTTGCGCTTTTGAGAAGAAGCTTTTAAACTTAATCATATCCATGACCCATGATCACCAAGTCTGGTGGATGTTTTTTAGTGTGTGGATATCAACACCATTAAAGACAACCAGAAGATTGCAGTTATCTCTGATCACTTTAGGTATTTGCGCATATCGCTGAGTAACATATATAACATCGGTGTTTTTGTGTCTGCCTCGGGAAAATATCCGAGCTGGATTTGATTATTTGTCTAGCATCACATCATTGTATACTACGAGATTGTTGATGCCCCCGTTGAGATCATCTACCAACGGGGCATCGTTGATGTCGCTGATAAAATCAATAATATCATTGCCGTTCTCGTCCAACAACTTTGCATTTTCATTCAAATCTTTAAGTACGTCGTAACATCGCTGATCATCTGCAGATGGTGCCACTAAATACAACTTATCCCACTTAAGCCATCTCATTATCAGGTTAAGTAACAATTGCGTCTTACCAGACCCAGATGGACCTATGATAATTTCTCTGACAGAATTTGGTAACGCTGGATGATGCTTGATTGGCTCCTGCTTTAGTGTTGCTGAGAAATCATTGACATTCATGTTGTAGAAATATATAATAATTATATGGATTTATATTTTGTTCGATGCAGAGCACCCATCTCCACCATCGGTGGGACGAGTGGACTAAAAACAATAACGACGAGGAATAAAAAAGGGTGACTTAAAGGCAAGTCTGTGAAATGGGGTACAACAAATTCAAATTTATCTCTCATGCAACAGGAGGAGATTTCGCTGCTTTACTGGGAAAATTACCAGGGGCACCATGGGCTTGGTAACCTAGAGAGAAGCATCTTCCTGGATATAATTATGGTGGTCCTGGAACCCAACCTGATATCCGACTTGACGAGAAAGAACAACCAAGACCTGGAGAGTATCCAATAAATGCGATTGATCAAGCGTGCCACGTTCATGATGTCACGTATAAAAATCAAGATCTACAATAACGACATATTGCAGACATGACGTTGAATCACACTCTAAAGTCTGTAACAAAAAAATTTAAAAAAATAGATCTCTCAGAGAATTGCTTCCTAATTTTTTTTATAAGATCTGCGATGAAAGGTAAACTAGTGCTAGGGGCCGGTAATTAATCATATATATGGAGTCAATTTATTATAGCCCAAGAGGATATTGGAGGGGTAGAGAAGCGATTAGTAAACTTGCTGATGCAGCAGGTGTCGCACGTTCTGTTACTGCAGATTGGTTAGCACGACAGGCAATATGGCAAATTTATCTACCACCACCTAAAAAAAATCAGCACGTACATTCTGAGTCGGTACTCCCAATGAGGTTCATCAGGCAGATATTTTGTTTTTACTACATGATACTATTAAAATTGGTAGATGTCAATTGCGCACATACAAATACGCGTTGACTGTCGTTGATGTTGCAAGTGGATATAAAGAAACAGAACGACTATCAACAAAGACAGCAGCTGAAGTTGCATCTGCGTTTGAACGAATTTATCAACGTGGCGGTCTGCGATGGCCACAGTTGCTACAGGTTGGTCCTGGCAAAGAATTTCTTGATGCAGTAACATCGCTGATGCAACAACATAACGTCAAAATCAGACGAGAGCACACAGCAATTCATCGCGATCAGGCAATCGTTGAGCGATTTAATCGAAGACTTGCTGAGCGATTGTTTGGATGTCAGTATGTGCAGGAAATATCCATGAACAAAGTTCAGGCGGACAAAAGATCTCGTGAATGGGTTGCAAGACTACCAAGCCTGATAGTTGCGTTAAATAATGAAATTACTCGTGAAATTTCTATGACCCCCATCAATGAAACATATACCATTTAAAAGACATGACTCTTTCTCAAAACAACCAGTACTCGGTAATGTGACTGTCTGATATTTATATGAGCCGGGGGAGCTTGAGGAAGGGGGTGATAAAAGAGCGACCGACCCGGTCTGGAGTGCAACCACACATAAAATTTCCAGCGTGGTAAGATCCACGGGTAGACCTGCAATCTACAAACTAGATTCAACTGCTCCTCAACGTGGGTTTGTACAATTACATGTAATTCCTGAAGCTTCATAATTACCACCGCCTTCACTTTTGTGAAGGGTTATTCGTTAGCAATAAGGCACTGGCTCCAAGACGTCGATTACACTCAAGACTGGTCAGCATCACATTTTCACGTGTGTGGCCGAGACTACTATTAATTCTATCCACGGTAAATTGTCTTGGATCATTAGGAGAATACTGCCACAACATTACTGTGTTACAGTAAGCACAGTGATTACTTTGTCGTTGTTTCAGTGTCATGATAAACTTAACATTAAGATCGAAGTCGCACTTATTTTTTATTTTTTTTCTTGTCACATCGCTAATAATCAGCTAATTTTTTCCTTACTATATCTTTTAACAACGATGCATTGATTTCCTGAGTTTGATTATTATTCATTGCGCAGTCTATAATAACTCTCCGTAGCTGAGACATTCTTCTGACTCGAGATACTGCTAGATAAACTAAGTTTGACCATTCGATACGATCATCGACAATCCAAATATTAGTATCCGAAATAGTTAATCCTTTTGATACGTGAATCGTTATAGCATATCCATTGAGTGCATAGAGATTTATCCATCGTTAACGCGCTCTCAACAGCATCCACAGGAACAACAACAATATCATTAAGAACGAGATTTTGTTTCTCTGACGATCCAGGAATTTCAACATGAATATTTTGTTTACATGTATCTGCTGGGTGATAACACAATGGTACAGTTAGATCTGAGAATTTCTCTTTATGTAACAGAAATAACTGCCGCTGAAGTGAATCACGAACTATCTTCCGACTTGCAACTATCAAATCAGCAGGTCTCCACAAATTCCAAAAATCGTCGCTTGTTGTTTCTGGAATTACCTTACGCATTATCTCACATTGAATCTTATCTGGCTGCAGTCTGATTAACATTTTTAATTCTTTCAATGATTCATCAATAGCTCTATGATAATCAGGTATTTCTTCATAATAATCTACGAATTCTTTTAACTAGCGATGTGGCGATTCACCGACAAAAGGTGGTGGTTGCCCATGATCACCACACATGATATCAGCATTATTCCGAGTCAATAACCAATCAAGAGACATTTTAAGACGTCCACGGATAACCGTGCATATCTCATCCCAGATAATGATCTTAGGAATATATTTCTCACCCATTCGTTTAGGTGTCCACGCATCTCCCTTCCACCGAAAGAAACTGTGAGAAGTATGAGATTTGACACCTCTTTCTTTCATCTCTCTGGCAAGCGCGAGAGTCGGAGTAAGTACAATCATGTCAAGATTCCGAAATAATTCAATCGCTCGTGTTGTTTTACCAGAACAGCCAGGTCCGTTGAGATAAACGGTTTTATGTCTGGCCACAGGATCATAATACCGACGGTGCTGATGATGGTTGTGATATTCGTCTATTTTTATAATATATCTCCTCAGATCTATAATCAACAGATTCAGAATAACTCATTATTTTTTTCTCTTTTTATTCTCCATTCGCCCCATCGTGTATCAACGCCGATCCGTAATTCATTTAACAATTCTGCGTATTGTTTATTGATATAAAATGAATCTGTGGCAACTCTAACTGTGGTATCAGAAAATTTGTTTATCATCAATAATAAGTTTGTCGAAACATACGCTAACATCGAAGATCTTAAATGAGTAAATTGTGGTGAGTCACCATCAATGTACCTCACAATTGTGCCTAGTTTGGTTCCATCTGATAGGTTAATATTATTTCGATTCACAAATATATTTTTCTCTGTTGTATCAGCAATTATGAAATCGAGCTCAGCATCGTCGATAATTGGTAGCCAGACTTGTTTTTGTGGACGATACGATATTATTGTTTCACTCACGTTTAACGATATCAATATTTTTGCATCAAGCATATATCTTCCATTCCAAGAAAACTTCCAGGATAACATGCAACCATATCAACTTAGATAACGTCCTTATAATCGTATTTAGTATTCCACAATCCGCCGTGACCGTATTCGACACAACTGCTTTGTATATCTTCAAGAAATTCAAACCGTGTTGGCCTCCATGAATTTTCCTCGTGAGCAAAGTGAGCAGCAACTAACGGAACAGTGAAGCAATTACTGAGTAATCGTTCAATAATATTAGGATCATTTGTGTATTTCAACGCAATCTTCATCATCTCTGAATTAAGAGATTCTGTACGATAAATATCTCCATTAGGCCCTACAAACTGATCATAATTTCTACATTCGGAACTTTGAAACAACCACACGGATACAGGGTCACTCTTACTGATATTATTGACAAAATTGAACATATCACCGTCATAAAATTTAACAGTTCGAGTTCGTGGAAATAATGTTACGTTTGGCGTCCATGCGTGCCCGTTATGATCAATGATCTATCGAAGCTCCCCTTGATTTATATTGTGATTCGTACAAAATCTAGCCGGCCAATGTCTTCACCCTTATTGGATACTTTAATTTCTTTTCCAACTCAGCTACGTTTCTGATCGTAGCTCCATTTTCTATAACCTGCTCAGCCCACTTATTTTTTTTTTATGTCTCAGATCTGTTAGACCATTCCCCAGTAATGCGTTTGTAAAGTGTCCTATAACTCTTTCAGCAACACAATTCAAGGTCGAAATTTTTATTGGTCGAAGATCATCGACGCTAGGATTATCATTCAGCGGATATATCGCATAAATAACTGCCGTCACAGGATATGCTAGTTCATAATATGGTTTGTCAATACCAGTCAATATTCCTGGTTTGGAATTTTTACTTAACGTTACAACATCTCCAGGTTACGTCATCGTACGCCGCCACAATAAATTTTATTCTAAGAATGTATCTTTGTTCGTCTAGATAATCAATAGTTGTCTTTGTTCGTTGGTCATTTATTGAAGCATTAATTGTGGGTTTATCGTCTTGTATAATTTTAAAAGCTGACCACACACGAGCCGCGCCATCCTTACGAAACTCTGTCTTGGCTTCACGTATACGATTGATTAAAGTCTTAGTCGTCAAATCAACATCAACAAGAGCTCTCCTAGGCAAGTCGAGGGTTATTCTGTCAAGATCGAATCTAGCTTGAGAGGGCTTGATCGCAGATAATCTTGTAAATTCTTCCATCATATAATTAAGGCATATATATATATATATATATATATATATATATATATATATATATATATATATATATATATATATATATATATATATATATATATATATATATATATATATTAAACTTCAATTTTTAATATACAATGATTCAAGCAAAGAATAGTTGCAAGTGATTGATGATTGGATCTACAACTCCTTGAAAGAAGGCTTGTGTAACGGATTTCTGTGCATAACACCTGCAGAGTGTGCGACAAGAGATTCTAGGACCAAAGCCATGTTTGAGGTGTACCAAGGGGGTTAGGGAGAGAAGGCAATTTTGCGTAACGTGTTTAGGTAGAAAATACAGAGCTTTGAAACGGTATTATGATAAAAAAAAAAAAATGATAGCGTTGAATTTCCTATAATAAAATGCTGGAGACTATCTTGCTAGATTTTCAAGCTAGCAGCATCTCACATATTGTTTCTAGTAACAAAGTAATGTTTTAGACAAATGATATATACTATATAAGTGGAGGAAGGAAATAACGCCGATGAATTTTTAACGCATCCCATCGTCACGAATTATGAGGTATTGCGTGCTGGTGCGATTAGGAACTGTCGACTAAACCAAACAGTCAGTTTTGTTAATAATGCCGGTTATCTCATGTTAGGTGTTGGGGAAACAAAGTATCTCTGTTACAGATTTGTGTATGAGTGTTACAATGGCCTGATCAAAGATGGACTTTTGATTGATCATATTAACGGCAAAAAAACTTGTTAATTCTTGAATAATCTTCAGCCTCTTACAAAGAGTCAGAATTGTGAACGGGGAAATAATGGAAATAATAAGAAGAATCCAAGACCCGTTAAATTTGAATCCACAGACAGGCGAATAAATAGAATTTCTATCTATATATGCAGCTGCAAAATATTTCTGTAATTTCCCAGCTTCGGTTTGCTGTATAGCAGGTAATATAATCAGCTCAACATTTTCAAAGAAATACAAACAAAAAATAATATATCAGTATAACACTCCAGGTAAAGGGAATTAACTCTGTCAAGCAAAGCTTCCTAAAGAGTAAACAGTAATCTCAATGTATCAGTGCTAGAAATAGGCCACGCCTCCAAATGCTATTTCTGGATTTCCAGGTATTAGTAGCTTCATAATAATTTTGAAACATATAATAGTAAGAAGGCTCCGTGGTTGAGTGGTTATCTTTGCGGATTTTCAATTTCAACGTGTGGAAACTGGCGTTCCAATTCCGGCATGTCAAACAACATGTAATTAAAGTAATATTTTTATTATATAATGAATCACAAAAAAATTAAAGCGATTATTTCTGCGATTCAAAAATTACGTGACCGTATACAACTTTCTTATCAATTTGATCCTGAAAAAATCATAAATGATTTTGAAATGTTACAAGAACGAAAATCTGAAGGAAGATACACACCAGCAGCCGAATATAGGTTTATTAAATTACTACAACAAGCAATGAAACAATCGCTAGCTTAAGTTCATGATGATACAAACGTCCGGCAATTCGTTCCACTCGCACAGGTGATTGGGAAAACTAGATTAGAGTTGTTACAAGAATATGAAAGAAAAAAGATTGTCAGTTTAAAAAAAAAAATTGTTCGATTGTAAGCAATCGAATTGAAAATAATCGAATTGTGAAAGTGAACATTGTGACACCGAATAATAATATATCAGGGACAACGTCGGCGGCCTCTATAGTATTTTGTTTTACTCCTTGACTCTGTCAAGGCACACTAGTTTCACGATCTTACATAGAAACTCATCGTCAAAGATTCATCAGCAATCTGAAATGTATCCGTGACAATAGCGGATTATGACATCGCAGATAAACCGGATTAACGGGTACTGACACAGCTTAAAATCCAGATGGAACTTCAGGAGTAAACGAGTATAGAATATATCCCTGCTGTGCCTGCCTGGATCTTTCAAGATCTACTTGGTAGCTGCCATCGATCGCATCACACACCAGATTGACTGCGATCGTTGATGCGATATTGACAACACCTGGTGTTATATGACGATCACCGCCATCTGGATCATTGTTATGTTTGAGAATACTCGGAGGAGGGAATATCGCTTTCCATGCCTCAATGATTTTAGGAAAATATTTATCAAAGATATCATTGAGAGTTCTGTTGCATATCATCAACGTTAAGCCATCGCATTTTAAAAGTTGGCAGATCTGCCTCTGTGATCTTAAAATATGCAAGAAAATCATCCTTGTATGATTTATCTCAAAAGGTAGACGGTGGTCTTCTGGGCCTATTCTTAATTTATGACCTTCATGAATTACAGTCTTTATCACAGATTCATGAAATAATTCAGCGTCAGATTTTACTTGGTTCAGATGTTGTATCGTTGTAATGAGTTTTTGTTTAAGATTATCATTTGGAAACTCATGTACTGGTGAAATAATTGTTGTAATACGTCACGTACACGCTTATGTTCTTGTGTTATTTCTTTAGCCGGCGCTATACTGGAACTTCCATCTTTAGATTTTTTGTTTTAGGATTTCTTCAGTGAAAATGATGTCATAGAACATCCATTCAATATAATTTGCACCATCAACATGAAAAGTCATATTGAATTGTGCGTCCTTCCATGCCTTAAGATTTCTATATTCCGGATATTTTGTAAATGCGAGTTTGTAATAAATCAGATTGCCTAGGTTCTGATGGTCCTTGATAAACAGCTGCTATCTCTGGCCATCATAACACAGTTCGGATTGACTTCTGATGTCAATATTTCTAACCCGGCTGATAACGTTGACTCATGAACCGTGATAGTGATCTTGTATTCTTTTCCTGTGATAGATTTGATTCTGCGCTGGAACTCATTATTGATCTGTTCGATTTGATAACTGACCGTAGGTATTCCCACAACATTCCAGTCTGGTGTTCCATCAGACTTATTTTTATAAGCAAATACCAGTGAATTATTTGCTTGCAACCCACCAAACGACCTTGCTCTGATATTAGGCCAGCTGTAATATACTCGCAATTGTGCTAGAGCTATTTCCTTGGCTGGAATTGCCGTTGGAAAGCTAACGTCAAACTCAGGCTTGGTTGAGCTCGTTGATACCATTGTGGTTGTTGGTGGTGTTGTATTAGCGACGATTTGTTCTAGCAGTCGCAGTGATTGATCTTGCGACATTATTATTTAAATCAGGGATCTAAATACCAGTTTTTTTTCAGGGGTATTCTAATCCTTGACAGTCAAGGGGTTGGTTTCCAGTTGCTTCATAGTAAATTTTAATCATTTCTGCGAATTCCTGATCTGATATTGATCCATCATTGAGCCCTGATGATATCAGCGATGATAATTTGGCGTCTGCTTGTGTTGCCGCTTATAGCAACGTTGTATATTCGTGTAAGTTTCCAGCCGCGCACGTGGATATCTTTTTTGCGATGATATTAAGAATACCAGCAAACCGGTTTTAACTGCAACACCAGTTCCTATTACTGGTGCTATTATGTATGTGGCTGATAATTCTCCGATTATAGTTGCCGTTCCAGCGACTATAGAGGATGCAGAGTATACAATTATGTCAGTAGCAACGATACGTCTGACTTTTCTCTTTTTTTTTTGTTTTACAGTATGCGCATCAATGACATTTTTCAGTTGGGTCTGCCACAAAATTTCTTGCTTGTATCTGAAACGTTGAACGTCAGTTGGGGTTACCGGCGATTGGTTCATTATATAAATTACTAACACTTTAAGTAGGTGGTAGTTTGGCGACAAATACAATACACCAGTAGTACAATACGCCAGTGCTTTTTTCTTAGGGTTCCATCACGAATGTTTCCTCGTCGTTTTGCTCCAATATTACTAACACAGATCCAGAAGATTAACTAACTGGATAACGCCGTGAAATTGTGGTAGATATTGTAAATGTTGTAACGCCGAGTACTGAGAACCTGTACACACCAGTAACCTCGGCTGTATGTTTGATGGATTTATTGAGTCGTATCCATAATGCTGATCCAGACGCTACTGTATATACTACACCATCGGTAATCATTTTAATGTCAGAGAGCTTAATGTTGATGACTGCTGAACTCCCAAAAAATTCATTAATGGTTTTATTTGTGCTTCTGCGAAAATTTATAAACAGGTTTTCATGATTAGCATGTTCAGTTCTAAACGTGGCCATTCCATTATTGATTGTCATTAACGAGGTCATCATCGGGATGTTGCTATTATCGACGTATTTCTTCGTTGCAGCGTCATCATTTGATTCTGGTTCTCTCAAATTAGCAATGCTATTTCCGCCAATGTTGAGAGAGCCAGTCATTGCATCGCCAGTTTTAGCAACCCATTTACTGATCTCAGTTCTGATCGTGGCATCATTGCTGTCCACATATTTTCTTGTTGCCACATCATCGTCTGATTTTGGTTCTCTGACATTAATAATTGTATTTCTGTTCATGTTGAGATCGCCATACATAATGTCTCCAATTCTTCTGATGCGTCCAGTAATCTCTCCCATGAGTGTTAGAATTGATTCCTCCGAGTTTTAAATTTAGCGTTTTTAGCAAACACCACTAATTTATCTTCGGCGGCACCTGGAACCTGCATAATAATATCTGTGAACGGGATATTACTCGTCTTTAACCGTCCTTGATGATCCTGAAAAACAACAACTTCATTTTGGTCCACATCTGCGAGACGTAAGAGATCAGCGAGCTCATCCTTTACCTCGTCATGTGTTGCATATTTGGATAAGTCACCTTGGGGCTTACCTTTAGAAGATCTTCCGTACATATATACTATTGTATATTATACTAATACCTGTTTAAAATGCTGGACGACGATGTTGTCTGGTGGTATACTGGTGCACGACTTTATGATGCGGTGCCCCTGACGATGTTGACATAGCGTCGAGCACAGCGAATACTTCACGGTCACATATTGACAGATCAATTATTGTCTGTGTTGGTAATGTTGAATACCAGATCGGAGTGCTATGCATTCCGCTGATATATTTAAAAAAAACCAATCTTTTGGTGGTGCCAACGCATACGAACCAAAATAAATAACTCCACGTGGGTCAACCGCATATGCAACCAGTGAGTACCTGGACCAGAACTTCCATCGAGAAGTCATTGCTTGAGTTGACGTTCTGTCAGGGATAGTGTATTTGGACCTTTCAGCGCTGCTGATTTCAATGATGTTTTTATTCCAGAATTTTTTTTTAATGCTGATTGTAGCTTTTCAATCAGACCAGGTGTCAGAGTAACATTAACGTGATAATATAACATAATATCATTGATGATTTAATTACTGATCGTGCACTCGAGATCGCAAGCGATTCAATTACATATTTTCCACTGGGGCATCAATAACTCTCATTCGTCCACCAACACCTTCAAGCAGCATTGTTTTGTCTGACAGTATAACAGCGATGGCTCTGTAATTAGCAATAGCTCCTCCTGCCACACGAGCTCGAAAGTGGATATCAACAACAGTTTGTCTAAATAAATCCACATGTTCCACCCAAAGTAATAGATCGGATGCAGCGTTGAAAATCTAGTTGTGATATTTGTAGACCAGAATCAACATTTTGATCACGCCCCATGAATGTCATCCAACGACGATATGCACGTGCAACATGATTGTTATCAAAGTTCAATAACACTTCTTCAGATGGTTCTTTATGTCAATTTATTATCAGTGAAACTTCAGTAACACCAAGTTTGTCAAATATCATTGTGTTATGTGATTGTGAGTTAACTCGTTCAGTATTTTGGAAAGCAATAAATATATGTCGCAGTGCAGAGGCATCTTGCTATGATGCTATCTGCCATGTGAATCAAACATTAGTGGTACCTTGAACACTATCTGTAGTCATCATCAACCATGACAATGTTGAGCAGCAGAAAGGGTGGATCCTACAAACTTTCAATCAGAGATTACGCTGAAAACTAAAGTTTCTTACGGATACAAAAATACAAACGTCAGTAACATCAAAACCGAATTTCTAACCGACCCGAAACTTTCCCATTCAGGTTAGCTTATTTTGGTTACTTTATTTTTTTATATTTATGATTTTGTTTTTTATGGCTTGTTTTGTTTACTTGCGTGCTCACTCATTCTTTGTCGTCGCCCTCCCGGCTCCTATGTTTTTCAGTCAAATATTTTATCGAGACCTATACGATATCGCGAACGAGGATCATGTAAATTTATCGTGATAAATCCGTGTGGGGTAGCTTGCGCTTTTGAGAAGATATTTTTGAATTTAATCATATCCATGTCTCCTGAACACCAAGTCTGATGAACGTTTCGGAGATTATGTGTATCGACTCCATTAAACACAACTAAAATATTGCAGTTATCTCTGATCACCTTACGTATTTGTGTATATTGCTGATCAGTATTTTTATGTCTGCCTCGGGAAAATATCCGAGCTGGATTTGATTGTTTGTCCAGCATCACATCATCATATACTACGAGATTATTAATACGTCCATCGAGATCATCCACAGATGGAGCTTCATCAATATCGGTGATAAAATCAATAATATCATTATCGTCATCTTCATCCAATGTTTTCGCTTCTTCATTAAAATCTTTAAGCACATCGTAGCATCTCTGATCATCTACGGATGGTGTCACTAAATACAACTTATCGCAACTGAGTCATCTCATATCAGATTAAGCAATAATTGCATCTTACCAGATCCAGATGGACCTATTATAATTGTTCTGGTAGAATTTGGTAATGCTGCATAATGTTTGATTGGCTCTTGCTTTCGTGTCGCTGAGAAGTCAATGACTTCCATGTTGTACAAATATAATATATAATATGAACTTATATTGTGTTCGATGCAGAGCATCCACCCCACCAGTGGATTAACAACAATAAAAACAAAAAATAAAAAACTTGCACTTACAGGCAAGTGTGTAAAATGTGGTACAAGCAAATACAAATTTATTTCGTCTCGTACGAAGACAGGTGGTGATATCGCTGCTTCACTGGGAAAATTACCAGGGACTCCATGGGCTAAATACCCAGGAGAAATACATCTTCATGGATATAATTATTCTGGTCCTGGAACCCGACTTGATATCCGACTTGACTAACGAGACCAACCAAGACCCGGAGAGTATTCAATAATGCGATTGATCAAGCGTGCTACATTCATGATGTTGAGTATAAAAGTAAAGATTTACACCAACGACATATTGCAGATGTAAAGTTGATTCACGCGTTAAATTCCATAAAGAATAAATCTCTCAGAGATAAACTTGTTAGCTTCCTGGTAAAATCTGCGATGAAAGGTAAACGAGTGCTAGGCGCTGGTAATTAATCATACGTAACTATTATAATGGAATCGATTTGTTATAGCTCAAGAGGATGCTGGAGAGGTAAAGCAGCGATTGGTAAACTTGCTGATGCAGCAGGTGTAGCACGTTCTGTTGCTGAAAATTGGTTAGCACGACAGGCAATATGACAAATTTATCTACTACCGCCTAAAAACAATCAGTATGCACATTTTGATGTCAGCACTCCCAATGAGGTTCATCAAGCAGATATTTTGCTTTTACCACATGATACTATTAAAACACATAGACGTCACTCACGCACATACAAATACGCGTTAACTGTCGTTGATGTTGCAAGTAGATATAAAGAAGCAGAGCCGCTATCAACTAAAACAGCAGCTGAAGTTGCATCTGCTTTTGAACGAATTTATCAACGCGGTGGTCTACAATGGCCACAACTATTACAGGTTGATCCTGGCAAAGAATTTCTTGGTGCAGTTTCATCTCTGATGAAAAAACATAATGTTAAAAGCAGACGAGGACATACCGCAATTCATCGCGATCAGGCAATCATTGAACGATTTAATCGAACACTTGCTGAGCGGTTAGTTGGATATCAATATGCAAAGGAAATATCCACTGACCTTAAGTCCGTGGACAAAAGATCTCGTGAATGGGTTGCAAGACTACCAAGTGTAATAGCTGAGAGAAATAATGAAATTACTCGTGTAACATCCATGAAACCCATCAACGCGATCACAAAAAAATATACCAATACAACGACGTGACTTTTCCTAAAAAAACAGTATTAGGTAATGTTACTGTAAGATATTTATATGAACCTGGTGAACTTGAAGGGAGTAAAAAAAGAGCAGCTGATCCTGTTTGGAGTGTGACCACACATAAAAGTTCCAGCGTGGTAAGATCCACAGGTAGACCTGCAATTTACAGACTAGATTCAACTGCTCCTCAGCGTGGATTTGTACGCGAACAGTTAGAAGTAATTCATGAAGATTCACAATTACCACCGCGTTCACCTCTGTAAAAGCAGAACACTAGCACCCCTACGTCGATTACACTCAAGACAGGTCAATATCACATTTTCACGTGTGTGACCGAGATTACTATTAGTTCTATCCACGGTGAATTGTTTTGTATTATTATTCGAATATTGCCACAACATTACTTTGGTACAGCTCGCACAATGATTATTCTGTCGCTGTTTCAGTGCTATGACAAAATCAATATCGAAATCAAAATCACGTTTATTTTTTGTCAGATTGATGATGACCAACTAATTTTTTCTTGACACCATCTTTAATGTTTCTATCAGTTATTTCCTCGGTCATCACGTGATCTATTACAACTCTCTTCAGCTGATATATTTTTCTGACTCTCAACACCGCTAGATAAACTACATTTGACCATTCGATCCGATCATCGACAATTCAGATATTTGTATCAGAAATAGTTAACCCTGCGACGAGTGAATCGACATAGGGTAACCTAATGTCCATGGTGACTTATCCATCTTCAACGCTTTTTCAACTGCACTAACATCAAAAACAACAGTATCATTAAGAACGAGTTTTTGTTTCTGATTCGTTCCTGGAATATCGACTTTTTAATTTTGTTTTCGTGTATCTGCTGGACGATAACAAAGAGGAACAGGCAAATCCGAAAATCTTGCCTTGTGTAACAGAAATAATTTTTTCCTGAAGTGCATCACAAACTATCTTCCGACTTCCGACTATCAAATAAGTCGGTTTCCATAAATTCAAAAAATCATTAATCGGAGTTTCTGAAATTATTTAACGCATTATCTCACATTGTATTTTATCTGGCTGGAGTCTGATCAGTCTTTTAAATTCTTTCAGTGGTTCATCAATAGCTCTATAATAATCAGTTATCTCCTCATAATAATCTACGAACTTTTTCAGCCATTCGTGTGGAGATGATCCAACAAAAGGTGGAAGTTGACCATGATCACCACATATGATAGTCGCAGTATTTCTCGTTAACAACCAATCGAGAAATATTTTTAATACCACCAACGATACCGTACAGATCTCATCCCAAATAATAATCTTAGGAATATATCTCTCACCCATTCGCTCAGGAGTCCACATATTTCCCTTCCATCGAAAGAAACTGTGATATGTACACGAATTAACTCCATGTTCGTTCATTTCTCCTGCAAGTCTATGCGTGGGTGTCAAAGCAATCATATCGGCGGATTTATTTAATCGTCGAAATAACTCAATCGCACGTTTTGTTTTATCAGAACCACCGCACCCGTTGAGATAAACAGTCTTATGACAAGTTACAGGATCAAACACAGATGGAGCCGACGATAATTCCGATAAAGGTTTTTTTTTATAAAATATTTCCTCTGGTTTGTAATCAGCAGATTCAGAATAATCAAGAATCTGTTCTCGTTTTATTCTCCACGATCCCCAATCAGCGTCATTGTAAATTTTATCTGTTTCAAAAGTAATTCTGTGTATTTTTATTGATATAAAATGAATCTGTAGCGACCCTAACCGCGGCATCAGAAAATCTGTGTATCATCGATAATAAATTTATCGAAACATACGCAAGCATCGAAGACCTTAAATGAGTAAACTGCGGTGATTCAATATAACTCACGATTGTACCTAATTTGGTTCCATCGGATAAATAAGCATCATTTCGATTATAAAAGTTTCTGTAGTATCGGCAATTATAAAATCCAATTCCGCATCGTCGATAACCAATCTACAACAGTGTCGTTTATGATCATATGCTCCACCTTGTGTAAATTTACCAATAATCTTTCGTCCTAGATCTTTTGCAAGTTTATTTTCGCAATCAGTTACATAATAGTTTTTGCTATTGGTTTATTTCTTTTGCGGTGGTAACCAAATATTCTTTTGTGTATTATACGATATAATCGCCTCGGTCAATGTCAGAGAAATCAAAATACCAGAATCGATCATATATCTCAATAACACTACTGGAGCCCAACGTTTTTCTGAAAAATGTCTTCCAAACCAAACATAAACGATAGGATGTAGGTTCCGTGAAAACTCAAATGAATCAATACGAGCGAACCCTGTCAAATCAAAACTATCCGGTAATGGTCCATTTATCGCAACTCTTGTCATCTCATGTGTTGGATGTCCAAATATTTTGAAATACTCAGAACATTCTCCGTATCCAAGAAAACTTCCGGGATAACATGCAACCATGTCGACGGAAATAAAATCGTTGCGGTCGTATTTTGTGTTCCATAATCCACCATGTCCGTACTCGATACAACTGCGTTGGATATCCTCAAGAAATTCCAATCGTGTTGGTTTCCATGAATTTTTCTTCTGAGCAGCGTGGGCAGCGACTGACGGAACGGTAAAACAATTACTGAGTAATCGTTCGACGTCATCGGAGTCGATTTTATCTCCGTTTTCATATTTTAACGCGATATTTTTCATATTATCGTGTAGAGATTCCATACGGTACATATCTCCGTTAGGTCGTACAAACTAATCATAATTTCCAAATTCCGAACTCTGAAACAACCACACAGATACAGGATCATTTATAGTGATATTTCCGATAAAATCAAACATATTGCCGCTATAGAATTTAACAATTCGATTTTGTGAAAATATTGTTATATCCAAAGTCCACGCATGTGCATTATGATCAATAATTTCTATCGAAGTTCCATTTCTTTTATATTTTGATTCGTATAAAATCTCTTCGGTTAATGTCTTCACTCTTATTGGAAATCTTAATTTTTTTCCAGTTCAGCAACATCTTTGATAGACGCTCCAGTATCTTTAACTGTTTCTGCCCTTCTCATTTATGTTTTTACGCCTTAGATCCGTTAAACCCTTTCCTCGTTTCGCATTTGTGAAATGTTCTGTAACTCGCTCAGCAACACAATTCAGGCGAGAAATTTTCATTGTTCGAAGTTTATCGACGTTAGGTTTATCATTCAGTGGATATATTGCGTAAACAACTAGATCAAGTCGTACACCGATCTTTGATCGTTTAGCATCATTGAAGTGCCTGAGTTGACGTTCAGTCAGTGATAGTTTATTTGGACCACCTGAGATCTGTCCTCGTTTCAGTAATATTTTCATTCCCGAATTCTTTTTTTTTTTTATACTGATTGTAGCTTTTTAATCTGACCAGGAGTCACAGTAACATTAACTTGATGATATGACATTATAATATCATGAGCTATTTAATTACATGTTTTCTACTGCAGCATCAATGACTCTCATTCGTCCACCAACACCTTCAAGTGACATTGTTTTGTCGCTGAGTATAACAGCGATTGCTCTGTAATTAGCAACAGCCACTCCTCTTGTTACACGAGCTCGAAAGTGTATATCAACTACTGATTGTCTGAATAAATCCAAGTGTTCCAATGAGAAATAATAGATCGGATACAGTGTTGTAAAATCCCGCTGAGATATTTGCAAACCAGTATCAACATTTTGATCACGTCCCCTGAATGTCATCAAACGATGATATGCACTTGCAACATGATTATTTTCAAAATCCAGTAATATATCCTCAGCTGATTCTTGATGTCCATTTATCCTCAGTGAAGCTTCAGTAACACCAAGTTTGTCAAATATCATTGCACTGCGTAACTGTGAGTTTACTCGAGCAGCATCTTGGAAAGCAATAAATATATGTCGCGGTGCAGAGACACCTTGTTGTGATGCTATCTGCCATGTGAATAAACCATTAATGTTACTTTGAACACTATCTATGGTCATCGTCAACCATGATAATGTTGAGTTGCCGCCGCTGTCCATAAAAGAAAGTAGCCGTTGTTCTTTTGTTAGTGATGGAGTCATTGTTGGCATCCACAAAGAAAGTTTTGTCAGTATTACATTTCCATGAAGTGCCGCGGTTGCAGCTGGATTAACTCCTTCAGCGTACCATATTGCATCATCGTCGGTAGGTTTTCTCACAAGGACTATTGTATGTTTTGCCCCGAAGATAACCTTTCTAACATGTCTATAAAATCCAAAGATATGTGACAGTGGAATTGCACATCAAAATACTTCATTGTTGTTCAACATTGATCGACGTGTTGCGAATCCCAAGTTTAAATTTTTGATTCATTGATGCAGCTTCAGTTCCAGCTGCATTTAGTGTTACGTTTCTGTTTTCTGGATGATCAGTTGTATCCTTTTCAAACATCATTGATGGACCATCTGATCTCGAGTAATCATTGCTGTATCTTGCAAGGCCAAGTATCGTCGTGGCAACGTCGATGTCGTTATGGCAAACCTCAATTTCTCGACCATCAATCATGTATTTCTCATTTTAAATAACGCCATGATGCCATTATTAGCAAAACCAACTCGATCACCAATTCCGTCATATGTATTATCTAATTTCAAAAGTCTACATTCGATCTCAATAAATGCCTCAGCGGGCAGGAAATATCAGCTTGTATACTGAACTTGTAATTCGATTGTTGCACGTTCGTCAGGTACACGTGCATCATAAGAATAATACTGATAATCAGGTACCGATTCATCTTTGAGAATTGGTCCGTCCATGTCGAATGCCGGATCGGATACACGTTTGAACATCTTTATTATATTTGTTATCGTCTAACACGAAGACCACTTCCTGCTATCAGACTAGCAGCTATATTTTTTCTCTTTCTTTTCCTGATAGGGGTACACCAGCCAAGTCCGCTAGTTTTTTATTCGCAGCTTGATTTATTATTTTACTAACATTTGCAGGCATAACTTCTGTACTGGGTAATTTTACTGGCTGAGGTTTTACTGGTTGAGGTTTTCGTCTTATTAATCGTGCTAGTCTATCTTTGATTGCCAAGAATGCTTTACCAGCAACATCAATAGCTTTCATCCCCAATTGTTTTGCAATCGGTACTGCTTTCGGAGCTATCCTCCTAAACAGACCCTGAACAACATCACCAATTCCATCTCCATAGTACGCTTTATATGTAGGTAATCGTGAATATATCACCCTGACCATGATCGGTCCACGGCGAGTTATTATGTATAATCATCTTATTTTCTTGTCACTAATCTAATTGTATACCCTTAATCACTGTGGTAATCATCCGCGATTTCATCGATGAGGGATCGATAAACATTAATATTCATGATACCGCCTGTAAATAGTCTCTGACAAATATCAGCTGCTTCATTAATGATTTCTGGGGAATTATTACCAGCTCGTTTTCCGCCAATCAGAATTTCTAATCGTTCAACATCGGCAAGGGTATTATTGGGGCATGAGGTAATAAGACCACTTCCCCTGGTACCTGCACCAATACCACTTCCAGTTGTGCCGGGTTCAGAACTTGAATTCTGTCATTCTTTTTTCTTAACTGTTGTTTGGAGTGGTTGTCGTTGTTATCGTTGTTGTAACTGTTTAAGATAATTGTTTATTCCATTATCAAATGCAATATATCTTGGATCATTATTTCGGGCCTGATCAACTCCTTGGTGTATGCGAAATATCCATTTGAACCAGGTTTCACGACTTACATTATCATCGGCGTACTAGAGTTTTAGAAATTTTTCTCTCTGATCAAAGCTGTGCACGGCAAGCGCAGGTAATCTTACCGTTTCAATATTTTTTTATGAAGGAAATATCTCTTTCGGTAATTTTATCATTCACTTCAGTTTTGGTCCTTACTATTTTTTAGTTCTGGTTCTGGTGTATGATCCTTTTGATCAATACCTTCAGATATTTCTCGCATTGGTTGAGCAGCAGCTATTTCACCTGGAAGTTCTCTTAGAATCTTTTTTTTTTTTTTTAGTTCTCTCTGCTATATTTCCAGTTGCTTTAGCGGTTTGTTCTAACGCGGGAAGAAGACCTTTGGTAGCCTCTGTAACCGGTTTAAATAACTGTTCTGTTTCTTCGACAAATGCTTCCTGTGTTTGTTGACGTTCTTGTAATTTTTGCTTGACAATGTCACGAACAGGGATATATTTTTTAATTGACTCTAGTCGCTGTCGAGCTGATCTAGCTGTATGAGATTTCATTATTAGTATAATAATGATTTAATTAAGTCAAACCCACACAGCAGCCGGGAGGGCGACGACAAAGAATGAGTGAGCGCGCAAGTAAACAAAACAAGCCATAAAAAACAAATCATAAATATAAAAAAAATAAAGTAACCGAAATAAGCTAACCTGATTGGAAAAGTTTCGGGTCGGTTAGAGATTCTGTTTTGACGTTATTGACGTTTGTATTTTTGTTTCCGTAGGAAACTTTAGTTTTCAGCGTAATCTCTAATTGAAAGTTTGTAGGATCCACCCTCCCTACTGCTCGTTGATTTACCACCCGAGTCCATAAAAGAGAGCAGACGTTGTTCTTCGGTCGATGACGGTATCATTGTTGGCATCCACAATGAATGTTTAGTCAGTTTTATTTTACCTTCATCGCCGACAGGGCGCCATATTGCATCATCGTCGGTAGTCTTTCGTACAAGTACAGCTGTGTGCTTGGCTCCAGAAATAACCTTTCTCACATTCCTACAAATGTGGGACAATGGAAATATGAAAATATTCTACTTCCATCCTTCAATATTGATCGACGTACTGCGAAATCTAAGCTAAATTCTGGATTAGCACCATGAACCACCGGCGTCGGCGAAGTTTCTTGGTCGTCTTATATTATGCTGTCTGTTGTCAGGGTGGTCAGTAGTATCTTCACAAACATCATCGACGGACCAGCAGATCTTGAATAATCATCGGAATACCTTGCTAGACCAAATATCGTCGTGGCAACGTCGACG
This sequence comes from Megalonaias nervosa, assembly GCA_016617855.1. Taxonomy (NCBI): domain Eukaryota; kingdom Metazoa; phylum Mollusca; class Bivalvia; order Unionida; family Unionidae; genus Megalonaias; species Megalonaias nervosa. The sequence continues at coordinate 24,005 of JAECUM010036957.1, forward strand.
TTTCCCAGGCATTACTCAATGTTTCTTCCGTCGATGCTATACGTAGCACTGTTGAACAACGCCACGATGTCATTATTAACAAAACCAACTCTAACATCAGCTCCATATTCAGTATCATCTGTCTCTAGAATTTCACTTTCTACTTCAATAAATCCTTCAGTGGGTAAGAAATATCTGCTTGTATTCTGAACTTGCAGCTCAGTTCTTCCACGCTGATTTGGCTCTCGTGCATCATACGAAAAATATTGATAATCACGTACCGATTCATCTTTGACGACTGGCTCATCAATGTTAATTGCGGGATCAGATACACGCTTGAACATTATTATACTTACTATCGTCTAACACGAAGATCTCTTCCTGCTATTAGAGTAGCAGTTATATGTTTTCTTTTTCTGATCCTACCAGTGCCAGGGGTACATCAGCCAACTCTGCTAGTCTTTGATTTGCAGCTTGATTTATTATTTTAACTTCGGTGCTTGCCTGTTTTACTGGCTGTAGTTCTACTCGTTGAGGTCTGACCGCTGCCGGTCTGCGTATTAATCGTGCTAGTCTATCACTGATTGCTGAGAGTGTTTTACTAGCAACATCACCAATACCTTTATCACTGTGAGAGTTTTTATGGTTGTGGTGGGGTGCTCCCAATAATTTATTTAAACTAATATAGAAATCCCACCCAGGCTCGATGTTGGTTGGAAGTTAAATTAGTGAAAGATAGATGTAAAGCTCCGACCCCCCATTCAGCAATGCCGACGGTTAGATGGTTAAATATACAAAAAGGTTGATATTCAATGAATAACAATTTAATAACAATTCAATAATCAAATGATTTAAATTTACAATTGCGTTCCTTCTGCATGAATCTTTAATAGCCTATTGCATCACTTGATTAGCAGTGTGAGATCGATTTCCACAAGTCCTTGTATTCTACTCATCTGTGGTATTCTTCTTTCCTTCTCCTCTTCCTCCCCGACTTTCTCCAAATTCTTTCTCCTCCTCCTCGACTTCTCTATACTCCTTCTCCTCCTCTTCCACTTTCTCCTCCAGACTCTTTTTCATCCTCCACCACCTTCTTTCCGCCTTCTCTCCACTGACTACACTTCGACTGTTCGGCTAGTCTCAGTTCCGTCTCCACCTCTTGGAGACCCAGGACTCAATTGAACCGGACGTTCTGTCCCCTAAAAAGCTTCCTGTCGAAGCTTTGTCTTTCCTTAGATTCTACCTCTAAGTTCTACCGCCAAATTACGAGTAACCATATTGCTCAGCAATCTTCCCAGGCGAAACTAATTTCGCGTACGAGTTATGAAAGTTATAATTCGGATCTAAATTGTAATCACACCCTCTGTCTTAATTCCGACTGGATGTCGCTGTTAACCGATCCAATCAAACCTAGCGGACAATGTCCCTCTCGCTCTCTGTCAACGTGGGGACGGATGAGAAAACGCCTCGTTCACCCCACGGGCTTCCCTCTGGTCTTAGGACTAATCTTTAACACCCAGATGTGATAACTACAAGCCTTTGTCAAATGATGCGAGCAGTCGCCTACGCCAACTCAAGTTTCCGGTCTCTGGCGGGTCACGGTAACCTTGCATAAGAGATTAACAATAGATCACGGAAAACTTTAGACATCAAACACATGGCTGCGGTGATATTATAGCTTATACATGACTTTATAGCTGGGCTTAGGAAACGTGACAATCACGAACAACGTCAATAGTTTTCATTCCCAGTTGCTTTGCAATCGGTATTGCTTTTGAAGCTATCCTTCTGAATAGACCCTGAACAACATCACAGAATCCATCTCCCTAGATCGCTTTGTATGTTGGTAATCGTGAATTTATAAACGTGACCATTACAGGCCTATGTTGAGCATTGTATTATCATATTATTTTCTTGTCACTTATCTAATTGCATCAATCACTGAGGAAATCAACGATTTCATCAATAAGGGACCGATAAACATTAATATCCATGATACTCCCTGTGAATAATCTCTGACAAATATCAGCCGCTTCATTAATGATTTCAGGGGAATTATTACCGGCTCGTGTTCCGCTAATTAGAATTTCTGGTCTATCAACATCGGCAAGGACATTATTGGGACAAAGTTTATCAATGCCACTTGCTCGAGTGACACAATCGCTAGCACTTTCAGTTGTTTCGTCTGCTTTGTCCTTAATTGTTGTTAAGATTGATTTCCTTTCTTGTTTAGTTTTTTTTAAAGTTTCAAATTCATTTCTTCTTCTCTTCGTTTCCTTACTTGTTTAGCTTCTTTAAGTTGCAACATCATTTCTTCTTCTTTTTGTTTCTTTTTAGTTTTACTTGTTTAATATACTCATCTACTGCCTGGTTAAAAATGTTAAACTTATTAACATCTTCCTCAGATCTAATCTGCGGAGTATCAGCCGCGACGCGATATACATCCCTACCCCAATCGGCATATTTTAGAGTTTTAATATATTCAGGTTTTACATATCTATCTCTATCACGATATTCAAACACGTCAATATGAATTAACTTGACTTGATTCTTGACAGCGGCAATACCTTCCGGCGTAAAATTATCTTTAATGTTAATTTTAACTTTTGGCAGCGGCGATGGCTGAGCTTCATGTTGTGGTTGAGGAGGTTGTCGGGGTGATGGTGGTCTAGTTGCTCGAAGACGGTCAGCAATATCAACAGACAATATCTCAAGAGCTTTTTGAGCTGCCTCAGTTGCTGTAACAATTTTCTTTGTTGGCTCGACAATTGGTTTAAATAACTGTTCTGCACCTTCTGTTAGTTCCACCTGAGTCTCCTGATGCGCTTGTACTTGTTACTTGACAGAATCACGGATGGGGAGATATGTTTTAGTTGCCTCTAGTCGCTGTCGAGCTAGTTTAGCTATGCGAGATTCTATGGTTAGCGTAGGATCGTTCATTATTACTCACATAATAATAATTTAATTACGCCACCTAACCGCGTCGCTACAGCAGCGGAGAGGATGAAAACCAACAGTGAATGTCCCGGGTCGGTAAACAAATTTGACATGCAAGTATCAAGAGAAAAAATAACAGAAATGCGCTAACCCGGTTAGAGGCCTCGGTTTAGTGCACTCCGATTAGAGGTCTCTGTTTAGCGTTATTGACGCTTGTCTGTTCATTTTCGTAGGAAGGTTTATTTTCAAAAATGGGACTGCTCTTAAATGGTCTGTTCACCCTCCCTGCTGCTTACAGGAATATAGGTAGATAAATAAACAGGCATATAGATAGGTAGTATATATACAGATAGATAGATAGATGGATGGATGGTTGTATGGGTTGGTTGGTTGGTGGGTGGGTGGGTGGATGGATGGATGGACGGACGGACGGACAGACGGGTGGATGGATAGATAGATAGATAGACAGATAGGTAGATAGATAGATAGATAGAAAGATGGAGGGAGGGATGGAATTATGGAGGATGGATAGATAAATAGATAGATGAGTTGGTAGGTGGGTGGCTGAATGGATGGATGGGCGGATGGTTGGATAGAGAAATAGGCAGTTGTACATATAGATGGATGAATAGAATGGATAGAATGTTTTGACATACACAGATACAGATACGTGCATACAACTAACAGATGAAACAATTGATGAAATTGTGAACCGGATACTATAATGTTTAAAAGAGACAGATTTATATATAAATTGATTCACTTTAAGTTAATGCTTACTAAAATTCTGAAAATAATATTATAAAGTGGTTTTTCCAATATTATATATCACGTCATGTAATTATTTCAGTACAGGTAACGTGACATATGAATTGAACTTTGACTCGAAAGTTTTGTTTGTGTGTCCTTGAAGAATGTAATTGCTTCAGAATTGGTTGCACCAAATAAATATGTGTACAACGTCCTTTTATGTGATGTAATAAATAAATAAATACAACTTTTCCATTAATGACGTTACTTCATAATAGCCACACCTTGCATCAAAACTGGTCCATTTTCATTCTGACATAAAGCCGGCCATACACATGTTTCCGTAATAGTTTGGGGCCTTTCTGTATCCAGATAAGACTTGAATTTACCCAGATTTACTTCTCCGGGTCTGCAAAAGTCGAGGTACATAGGTGGTTCTTGAACAACCATTAGCCAGCATAGTTCTACACACCTGTCGGCATAGATGCACAGGGGTGTATCCTTTTGGGTTTGTATGCCAAGGTCGTCCATGACGAAGTTTCTAAATAACTGAAAAGATCAAGAACGCAAGAGATTGTATTGCCCTTACACATTAATTTTATTGCACAGAAATGTTGTCAAAATAAAACCATGTGTATATTCATTATTACGTGTCTCATATACGCTGTAAATAAGATATAGCATAATTGTACTACAATAAGCTGTAAATATCATGTCAGGCTACTTGTACTATGTACGCTATAAATATCATGTCAGGCTACTTGTACTATGTACGCTATAAATATCATGTCAGGCTACTTGTACTACAATAAGCTGTAAATATAATTTTGGTGTACTTATACTACAGTAAGCTGTAAATATAATTTTGGTGTACTTGTACTACAATAAGCTGTAAATATCATGTCAGGCTACTTGTACTACATGTGCTATAAATATCATGTCAGGCTACTTGTACTACAATACGCTGTAAATATAATTTTTAGTGTACTTGCACTACAATACGCTGTATATATGATTTTATTATACATGTACAACAATACACTGTAAATAGCATGTCAGGATACTTGTACTGCAATATGAAATAAATATAACTGTTGTGTACTTGTACTTCAATACGCTATAAATATTTTTTTATTATACATGTACTACAATAAGCTGTAAATATCATGTTAGGATACTTGTACCACAATACGAAAAAAATATGATTTAGGTATACTTATTCTTCAGAAAACAAATAAATGCATACTTATAAATTGCTATTTTTCTTTTCGAAATGGTTTCCTTTGGCTTGAATTAAAAATATTTATCTTTTACGTGCTCTTAACATTAATCAATTTCATATATGTTAGTTTTTGGATTAATTCTTTCACTTTGTTAGAAAATTGCATAGTCTATGGCTGCATGCAATATCAGTGCCCTTGGATAAAACCGATATTCCTGATTGCATCTAACGTGTAAATGTGGGAAAACACCTGCTATATAGCACAACAATGTTTTTGCTAAAGAATCAAAGAGATCTACTCTCGGTATTATTTGCGGAGATTAGTTTTATTACACATACCAACAACAACACAAACGCGACAAAAATAATGATAAAAAAAAAAAAACGTAATTGCTTTGCAGAAGGTACATCATGCTTGTCTGTGGATGTTTACAAACACGATGCAAGAAAATCAAAATATAACTAACATGTTTGTACAGTTCTGCCTGTTATGATGAGTCTACGTGAGCACTGACTGCTAACACACAAGCCCAGCAGCTGAATTCAAACGAATAAAAACGGGTTAATTGCCGCGCATAAATAACAAGATACTTCCAAGAACAGTTACCAAATTCACATTTAGCTGACGTTAAATTCTCAACTTTTCTTCATCTGGACGAAATATTACATCAAATGTTAAGGATACATATAAATTTATTTTATTTTTAACGTTTATCTGTTAGTAATTACTGTTTAGACTTGTTCTTCCTATAATTTCTTTTTCTTCTCTCGGTTGCTATATTTTCTTTTTAAGGACCTACTATTAATCAGCATCATATAGCCATCATTGTGCTGACATGACACTAAACTCCATACATGTTATTACTTATACAGTCACAAGACAGAACAGAACTTACTAATATAAGGTAAAACAAAATATTATATCATAGATACCTATTTAACTAAATGTTTTAGACAACTATTGGGATGGCCCATATCATAACTGATCTATCTGCTTACAACGCTAATTGGATTTTTTTTCCCCCTACCAAGTACTTGTCTACCTTTCGAGAGCTCATTCCGACGCAAAGAGACAGGAAAAATAAATCGTTATGTTCCGATAGCGTTCGGGCCTCACACAAGTTTTGTACCGTTGTTTGCCAGAGACATACATACAGACGGACAGATAGGCATACATACATACAGGTTGGAATGGTCCTTTGGAATACCGGGAGATTTCATGAGATCTAGAAGGACACATGGAACAAGACATGATATAAGCGCGATGTCCCCAGGGGTACCAAGCCCGCCAACCCAACGCATCAAATAGAAGATAGATAAACATTTACCATTTTCAAACATGGGATTGATGATACGGCAGCTCTTTTTCTAATTTCCTTTACTGCCGGACCAATCTCGTTTAAAATAGAGAGCCCTGCCTCTTCCGGAACGGTTTCTGTGACTAGCATTCCCTATTTTCAAAAAGAGACGTACTTTTATGTTTTGATACGAGTCATAATTCCAGTCTTAGCCACCAAACCATTTGTCACTTGTCGAATACGAGACATGCGCTCGACAAGCTACTTTGTGCCAAAGACGGTGCTAGTCCATTAACTATCGACCGCAAAACTACGGAGAGGTCAAATGTCATAAGAAGTAGCCATTCTTGAATTGATTCAGTGCTGTCCAACATGCGGCCCGCCAGAGCTCGAGCAATTTTTTGTGCATTTATGTAAAAAAAAAGTCAATGACCTACTTTCATTTCATGCTGCAGCCCTCGGCTTCAAGAAAATTTTTTCAGTGGCCCATGGTGTCAAAAAGGTTGGACAGCACTGAATTGATTGTTCAGTGTCTCGTCAGGTTTTGGATTGCATAATCATGTATCATTACTAAAATATTACAAATTGCGACCAATAATGAGAACATTATTTCGAAAAAGGAAAGAAAAACCCTATGCGTCAACTCAAATGGGGCTGAGGCAGGTTGATAACTATGTGCTTACCCCAGTGCATAATTTGACTCACCCACATAACTTCATCATTGTTCTGTGGTCAATAATGACAACGCCATTATTTCCATGTAATTAAATGTCGGAACTTGCCATTTTTCTGTGGTTAATGATGATACCGCTATTATTTCCAAGTAATTAAATGTCCGATCTTGCTCTTAAGCACAGGAACATTTGGATGACATTTAAAATCAAAGATGGCCGTGCCCGTCACACAACACGTCAGTTTTGTTTTGTTTTTTTTCCTAATACATGTGTCTTTAGTAACAATTCTTTTTAATTTGAAAATCTTTTAAGTTCAATATATTTGTTAAAACATCTTTTAATATCAGGTCCACCTCAATAAATGTAAGCAACAAAAACCGCGTTAAGGATACGTAGAAACTTTTTAATAGAAATACCCGTGCATAAACATTTGATTAAGTCAGAAATAATAAATCCTGGATTATTAAAGCATTGACAAAGCTTTTGAAGTCTAGATACCTTGAGATAATATCAGTAGATTATAGCTGTTTCATTACCTTTGGCGCTTTGATAATATTTGGAAACTGTAGCTGATCTTTCACGTTATTTGTCAGATCTGAAAGCTGATTCACAGACGTAACACGGCAAAATTTGTAGGCATGCTGGAAGTAAATGATATTGAATACAGTTTTATGCTGTAGTACAAGCACCTAAACAAGGAAAAGGAAATTAATCATTTTATATAACTATATAACTACTCCTCGTTATATATATATATATATATATATATATATATATATATATATATATATATATATATATATATATATATATATATATATATATATATATATATATATATATATAATATATATATATATATATATATATATATACTCCTATATATATATATGGGGGTGTGTGTGTGGGTGGGTGGTTGGGTGTGCGTGCGTGAGTGCGTGTAATGCAACAACATATTACAAATAAATAAAATGATAAGAGTAATGCTTTATATTGCTTTTTTGCCTTACGCAAAACATGCAGTTTATATTGCTGCATCGGTTTGATTAACTATACATTCTTTGTTTCGTGTACATTGTTCTTTGTGTGCACTATCGTCGAACTATAAGTATCAACACTTATACACATGTCTCAACAACAAAAATCACTTAACCTAATTAACACTAGTTCTGAGATAAGTCGGACTTGCCTTTAAAATTTTACACAGTTTATTTATGGTGGCCTCCTCATCGCCATTTTCCTCTTTATTTAGCTCTTTGAATGCCGTATTCCACTCGTAGGAATACAGATCTGAGAACCGGCTCATAATGGTGCGCGGATGACTGCTCCTATCTGTTATATTGAGGCTTTCATTGCGCAGGCTCTCCATGGACAGTCGGCTTAACCTGAAAGTAGACGACAGTTGAAAAAAATCGTCTTTGGTTGTATTTTGCAAGTTTATTAAGTAGTCAAGAAACTTGTTAATGTATACACATTACGTCTAGAAAGCATATTTATTATCACACGAAGACAGTTTTGGGACAAAATAAGGCAAGCAGTTGGTCTGTGTCCAAAACTATGTATAAAATCTAGGGTTTTTCTTCTTCTTGTCCTTGTCTTGCCATTAATCATGGAATTCGTTTTTTGTTTTATGTTTGGGTTTTTTGTTAGTTTTGGGGGGTTTTTTTCTTCAGACTTGCATATTATTCGACTCAATATGAAATATAACTCAGGCCGTCTGGCTTTTGAGCTAATCTCCATAGACCTAGGCTGTAGACCCCTATGCTATTGATACATACACGATTACGGAAAGATATAGTGTTGTCGCTGGAAATGTTGCACTATGTAATTAAGTCGTCCCTTGATGGGGTGAGAAAGGGAGGGAGACGAGTATGCGTGATAGAAAACCTGTAAAGGTAACTACACAGTATCCCATAGCTACCCTTATACATGCCATAACTGGCTAGGCTAAACGGGGGTGGGGGTGGGGGGGGTGTTTCCCAGACGAAATTCAAGGTCTGAAGTAAATCTCCCTCGCGAAATTAGTCAGTCCAAGTTTTTCTGTGGAAGGGGTAGATCTTGACTCTGAGATCAGTAAAAAGTAATTTTCTCTTTAAATCGTCGAAGGGACGAGTGTCTGGAAAGTTGAGAACACGGAAAATAGAGATTTGGTTTTATAGAAGAGAAAGCAAGTCGGAAAAAGCTCAAGGTATGGTCTCATTCACCTACAATATTCCATTGATATAAATTTGTTCGAATTACCTCGTTCAGATGTAATAGGAGTCATGGAAACTAAGAATTAATTATCCTGTGTCTGGAATGAATGTCAATGAATTGTTAATTAGCAAGTAACGTAGTTAGGACAAGGAGTGAAGTCCATTAACTCATCTGTATATTAAGTTGTGAATTCTTTTCAACAGAGAATCAATGGTGTTAGCTTTAGTATATCGACCAAGAACGTTTAGCTAGGGATTTATAGGTTATAGTGGGGTAGGACGTAATTGTTATCAGAGAGGTATAGTTATGTCATGGTTCCAATTAGGAATGCGGCTAGCAGCTAGGAAACATGCATCAATTTCATGTTAATACACAATACATGATTGTGTATTAGCGTCAGGTTGCTAACTGACCCATATCAGTCTTATTCGGTTGAATTACGATAAGACGATATATTAGCCTTAGCCTGTTGAGTTACTATAAGACGATATCTGACATAAGCAGAGTGGGAATATTGTTCGGCGCCAGAAAAGAAAAATCTGAAGAAAAAAAATATTTAGATGCGCTTTATTTATTTGAAGGAAAATAGCTCCATATGTCCACCACGCAGTGGGAAAAGACAACAGACAGCAAAGTTACGGTTGATGACCGGAAGAGGCTGCTATAGAGATAGAGATAAGGTGAAAAGCAATACGGCGACTCAGACCTGTCACCGATATTGAATCTGAGAGGACCGGAAGCAACCAGGTTATGCTGGCATGCTGAGCAATGAGTTCGATCATTCACTCAATTCTATGATGAAATTCGTTTTATCGGTATAACAGAACGGCTAATTGCATTTCGTGTAAATTTTGTAATTCTGTGTCTAAGAAAACGTGTATCGTTCTAATGTCATGTTCAATTTCATTCTATGTAATTGGTTAAATTGCTATATTTTACATACGGGGGCTCTAATCTATATCTCTGCTCAGATCTCTGTTATTCCATCCATTAATGTCATATTTTATTTTATTTATTACTCGGTCCGGGCAATAACACCGTGGTTGAGCTTCTCCTAGATAACGATAATCAAACCAAAAGCTCCGCCACATAACAAGTGTATGGGCTCCTAACAATTCATTTCATACGCACGCACTTACCAATATGTATACACATACTGAGGTAAATAATTATATGCTTTCATTTTCTTCAACACGCATTATGACAAGTATGTTATGGATGTTCAATTGGATATTTTTATATTCAATGGGATTTTTTTCATATTCTTCAACACGCTCCAGGGCAAGTATGTTATGGATGTTTAATAGGATATTTCTATAGTCTTCAAAACCCTTTAGGGCAAGTATGTTATGGATGTTCAATGGGATAGTTTTATATTCGATGGGATTTTTCATATTCTTCAACACGCTCCAGGACAAGTATGTTACGTATGTTCAATTAAATATTTTTATATTCAATAGGATATTTTCGTACTCTTCAAAACGATTTAGGACAAGTATGTTTCGGATGTTCAAAAGGATATTTTTGCATTCTTCAGCAATTTTTAGGACAAGTATGTTATGTATGTTAAATAGTATATTTTTACGTCTTCACTTAAAATATACCAAATTCCTTACTGCTGTAGTCGAATGTAGGGTTGAAATCTAGCCCTTGGCATGCAAACGAGATAGTATATTAAGCAATCGAGACTCTAAAAATAAACAACGTCGCACAACCTCCGAAGCAAACTTGGTACCTGTTTGAAAGGCTTGCAATCTGGCCTTCTTGTTTATTCAATTTTCTCTCCATGTCCCAGATTTTGGCATTCTCTGTGCTCTCCCTCAACAGAGGCGGTGTCCCGTTATCGTACACTTCTCTCCGTACCTTTCGATTGTTTGGGGAAGTCATTTTAGGGACTGACGGACATCATGTTCTCTGAATAAAGTTTTGTTGATGCATTTAGAATACAAATATCAAGACGATATAGCAAACGTCACACGTACACATACGTGTATCATTTGGCAATATATAAGGGGGAGGAGTCCTAGATTTTTTTCTACGGTGTTTTATGTATGTCTAATGTGCAAGAAACTTCACATGTAAAAAGCGATTGAAAGAAAAAGAAACAAATAGCGCACGAAAGAAAGGAAGAAAACACATATATACCAATCGTAGAGGAAGATGCACCATTAAAGACAACAGCTACATAACTGGCATGTATGTGAGCTTTGATTCTAAAATAAGATTAGTCACAGTTTACGTGCTTTATTTGAATAGCACATTGAATACATTTTGACGCCAATAAAGTTTTGTTTTAGATATAAAGTAGGTTACTTACCTGACAAAGAACTAAATACTATTCATCTTTGAACTGTTCATTTGGCTTACCTCAGAGGTTATATATTAATTTTCATTTCACAGTGAAGAAAGCACATTTCGAATAGTGAGGCAAGAATTCAAACGAAATATGATGGCCATGGGTGTATCTCCTTAAATCGTTTGCCATTTATAACACCTTGACACATCTTTCTTTTGTATACTGGCGGTGTACAGAGAACAATTATAGGAGCATAATTAAAGCGTATATTGAATTTGTCGGATATCTATTGAACTGAGCCATTCATAGAGTACAGTGTATTGTAACTTGAAAAGACCCCGAAACATGCGATATTGTTATATATCTTTCTCAAACATGCCGTATAGCAATGTACCTTTATCTAACAGAAATTAGATTGAAATGATCGGCTACTTTACTATGCGCTCGAAAGGACTGACAACAAAACGCCAAGATGGATTTTTCCTTTAAATAAAATATAGTATAACAATAATGAAATAGACGAGCTTGTTTTAACTGTGTTTTGGCGTCCATGAATAATTTTGTTTGATAGCCATAATAATGGGTTTTATAAAGTGATATGTACTGTAGATGTTGATCTTAAAAGAGCTTAGCCTGAATGTGTCAAAGGAATTAATAATAGATACCGCTAACACGACATATAATGCCACAACTGGAAGCGGGCATGTTTATGTCTCACTGATCAATACCTACATGATGTTACTGATGTGTGAATGTAAATACACCACTGCAGAACAGCAAATCAAATTAATTTTTTTACTGTGGGTTCGTCCACATATGACGTCACGCAATTTTTGCCATTTCTTTTTACTCCCCTCCCCGCCTCGTCACACTTCATCATAAAATCCCAGACCTCCACTATGTGACGTCACAGATCTCTTACCCTCGCCCCCTTTTTATCCACAATTTCTTGTAATACTGAAAAGTAAATATAATGTAAATCAGTTAACTATACAGCCAAAACAACAATCTTTATATAAAATAGTGTTAATTAATCAGGCTTTTACAAGGACTGCTTGGCTGGTTAAAAGTTTATAAAATTATTTCAAAACTTTAATTAATTTTAAACAAAAACCAAAATGAAATGTAAATTAAACACATCAATCACTTCAGTTCTTACTAACATTAAAGTTTCAACAAATCTACAAAATTCTAAGGGTTTAAAATCTGAAGTATTTCTAAATGAATTACTTCTCTTCATAGTTATCATTATCCCAAGGCAAAATATGATGCTCCTCCATGGAACGAACAAGAAATCCATTTGTTTCTAGATTAACATCGTTTATTGGAAGGGATATTCCCTCCAAATCAAGCTCCTCCTCGTCAGTCCAATCCACACATTCTCCATTCTCCGCATTTGCTAGTATGAGCATCATTTCGCGTTGCCTTCTAGCAGCGACTCTCATTGATCTGATGCGCTTCGATGGAACTGCTATTTATTTGTGAAGGACTGAGTGACTGCGCAGCATGACCAGACAGCTGAAGTACACGTGGCATATCTTGCAATTTCTCTCATTCAGCACAGATTGAAGTGAAGGGCAATAAAGATCGTATGGAATTGTCCGAAATGTATTTGCTGACCGAGGTAGAATGTCTTCCATTTTGAGACTTTGAGTTGCAAATAAGGATTGAAATTTGTGCAAGGCTCCATCTATTGCTCGTTCCGGAACTTTAATCCCTTCACATGTTTGAACAAGGGGTAAAGGAGGAGGAAAAATTCTGTCTTTTATCACGCTGAAGTATGAGCTTTGTGCTTTAGAACAGCACATGTTGTCGTCACACTTCACAATCTCAAGAAAGTATTAGCTTGAGCGGCCATGGGTGACACATCAGTTTTGACACAGTACATCCTGTTCCACGAGCTCTGAATTTTAATGGATCCATATACTAAGCAATTGTTAGGTAATCGTCTACAGTCAGCTGTGACCAGATTTCGGCCGAATTTTTTTCCGGCAAATTCAAAGTTTTTCTTCTCTAGCTCAATGTCAATTTTCTTACCTCGTTCGTTTTAATGGCTGTCATAGTTATCATAAGGTATATTAATCCACTCAATCCCCTTCTCATTGGCGCTATCTATCTCACCGCTCTGTTACAAGTACTTCGTCCCGGAACATTTGTTGCGACGAAGACAGAGTCAAGATCGTGTTTCAAGAAATGGTGGATGGCAACCTTAATGACTTTTTGATACCGTGGGTTTTCATCTGGCCCACCATCAACAATATACACGAGAATCGGCTTGACCAATTTATCAGTACTAGTCCTGCTTATGGTATCGAACTCTGTCAGACACAGCAACTTTTCAAAGTCAAATCCATGGCTGAGTGCTGTTGATGCGGAGTGCTTTCCAGATCGGATGGCTATAAACATTGGGCCAGAAAACGTAGAGACCAGAGATAGGCTTATCTATAGGGTGATAGATGTAGGTCTGACAAGTGGGTCAGATGTAGTATATATTCCATTGAATAAACATGTGTCTGTGTCTGTAGAAATAGGTCTTTGGTCTACGACGGAAGCTACTCTAACACCTGTGAATTCCGTCTGCAAACACACCCCATCGGCCATTGTAGCCAATAAGGGTTACTACTTTACCCGACAAAAGTCTTATCAGTCCCGCTGAAGTCAGAAAATTCTTCCCAGTCCGCCTTTATTAATAATTATTCTCAAACTATCATTCTATGACACCTATTTCAAATGGACTACAATTTCCAAAATATTCTCTGGTTTAAATAAACTCTGGACAGTTTACCGCCATGATCTCACCTAAACATACACTCCTCTCCGGCTCGAACCGTTAAACAACCGGGCCACTAATTAAAACTCAGTTTATGCCCGCAACCAGAACAGATTAATTATTAATCTAAATTCGGGCTACCAACCGCTGAAATAGGATGAAAAATCAAGGAACATTATATCATTCTAGGCTTGTAAAGGACTATGGAGATACAAACGCCTCATTGTCGGAATATGAGCAGCGGAAATATTTCAAAACACACTCTTTACAGTACTTGAAGGACTACAAGGCGCAAGAAATAATATCAATGACCCAGTATTTGGTCGCTCTGAGGAAAAACATGGCAAAATAGAGGATCTACACTCTCTCGCATAAAAGATAAATGATCGACACTAAATAAGCAGAAAATTGCGATTTCAACAAAGACATTATTGAGTTCTTTGGATACATTTTCAACAAACAGGAAATTGCACCAGATCTAACAAAAGTGGAAGCGACTAAAGGTGCCAGTATTCTATCAAACATGTCAGAAGTACGCAGTTTCGTAGGTCTGACAAACAAGGTGGAACTATTTATCCAAATTATTCCACATCAAATTGCCCCATCGCGCATTAACCAAGAAAAACCAATAATGGGAATGGATTGACAAACACAAGAAAACGTTTGAAAAACCCAATCCAGATTTAGAAAGTAACGCAATAATAGCGTATTTCGAGCCTAATAAGGAAATACAATGTAAATACAAGTCCTTTCGGTCTAGGCGCGTTATTAACACATGGCTGGAAAATTTATTTCCTGCGCCACTTGAGCACTTTCCGATGCAGGCACATGGGGCAAGCGGTGTTCACAGACGGAACGTGAAGCACTAGGAATATTTAAGAGTTATGAGCAATTCCGTCTGTACCTGTTTGGTCATATATTTACGCTAATCAGTGACTACGCAACTGGAAGTCATTTTCAACAATCCAAAGTCACGACACCCTGCAAGAATCGAGAGATCGCTTACAAAATATACAAGTGGTTTACAAGCCAGGTAAAACATTCCAAGGCTGGGATTAAACGCTGTAAGCACTCTGAAGTTGCAGTTGCTTGTGGTCAGTTTAAATTTGTTAATGCCGTACCCAAGACAATGACAATCAAAGAAATGCAGATAGCTACTTTGGATTACCAAGACCTTGAGCGTGTTATCAGATCAATAGAGACTGGAAACATTAATTCAAGCAAAACACTGCCCAAGACTTAGACATCAACTCATAATCGCTCCAGTTACAAATGGGTCCTGCTGTGTGACAGGAGACTAGTTATAACAAAAGGAATGTAACAACGAGCTAGCTAACAAATGATGACCACCAGAGCACAGTCAAAACAAAAATAGCTTCTTCGTGAGGAAGTATGGTTTCCTGGTATTGACAAACAAGTAAAGAATGTCTGTAAAAGTTGTATACCACGCCTTACATCAATGCCAAAGAATATGATAGAGAAGCTGAAAATAACAATTCTACCAGCAAACCCTTGGCGCCAAATACATTAAAGCATACATAATACACACATGTGACAGTAGGACGTCCTCTAGGTCACTTAAAGTACCAACTATGCACTGGAAACTATCCATAGACTTTCTGTCATGGGATGGAGTACAGAGCATATATGCAGGTTTACTCAATTATTGGATTAAGGACAGAATAGGGGACCTGCTTATCTAGGAACCCTAAAGTATGACGCATCTGAGAAAGATATAACCGTCTCAAAAAAGGAGATAAAGAAAGGAGAAAACCCCGGAACTAAATTTATATAAATTATATTGAATTAATATAAAATTAATTAAATTATAAAATAAATTTTCTTGCAAAATTCTTTTTGATTTTTTACGGAAGAACAACTTACAACATCGCTGGATGGAACAATAACACGTAAAATCCTTTAACTGTTTCGGAAAGTGCTGGGGGGTGGGGGGGACACGAACGAGGCCTGTTGCCTGTCATACCTACAGGTCGATGGCGTGTCCAAAAATAAATTCGCGCCAAATTAGTATGGACTTCGTTGGTCCTCTTTCATTTGTAGACTACTTAATGGTACTTTTCGACGACTACTCAAGGTATGCAGTCGTTGAAATTATTAATTCCACGTCTACAGAAGCTGTCATCCTGAAATTAAACAAAACAGTTTCAATGTTTTGGATGCCAGAAGTTGTAAAAAACGGATAATGGACCTCCATTCCATGGAAACGAGTTTTAACAAAGTTTGCAAAATATTGGGATTTAAGCATAGGAAAATCTCATAAGTATGGCATCATGCCAACGGCGAAACAGAAAGGTCTGAGGACAATTGGAAAGGCCAGAAAGTTGCTCGTGTAGAACAATGAAGTTGGAAGCAAGAAATGTACAACTTTTTGCGCAACTACAGCGCTACACCTCATACAACAACCAACAAATCTCCCGCCGAGATGCTAATGATGCTAGTGGGAGGAAAGTGGGAACTAAACTCCCAAGTATACACACATCAAATCACAGGACAACAAAGCTTGGAAAACCGACAATGAGATACAGGAAAAGATGACTAGCTATGCCGATCGAAGTAGACAAGCGGCTAAGTCAAATTCAAGTTTGATAACGCGTTCTAGTAAAACAAGAAAAGCGAGACGAGTTATCATACGAAATTGGCAACAAAAAGGGATCCATGATAACAGCGAGAAGAGAAGACCATCAGTTCATTAGAAATTTATCATTCTTTACGATTGTAAAGAACTCACCACATATTCCAGCATCAGATGACCAGACATTTACTACAATAAATTTATGTAAGGATGGAGATGTATGTGAAGTAAACCCAGCATCCGACTTTGTACTGAGAAGAGCAACACGAGTAAGAAAATCACCAGACTTCCTAAGGGATTATGTGCGTGTAGAATAATGTAAAAGTTTTAAAAGCCTTTCCGTATACATAATGTTCTGGTGTTTAGTTTGTAAAGAGCGTATGCTCATGTAACTGTAAACTGTAGTGTAGATATAGATAGTTAATAACAATAACATGTGTATCGCATCAAATGGCAATTCAGCTTAATAAGGTGGACTCTACCGTCAATTAGAACCCAGAACATTATCGGTGCTCAACCTTGAGAACTGTAAACCTACTTTACCCAATTCTAAGTTGACAATTTTGTACTATATCATAAAAAGGAGAAGCTAAGTGATCACTTTCATGATATTTTTCTGTGAATTTCTGTTGTTAGAAAATGTACATTGTCATTATGATTCGTTTAAAATATACTGACCTGATTCTCAATTTAAAAATATGCATTTTAAGTCCGAAAGAAAAGAATGGATGTAGTGTTCTAGAAGCAGTGCTATATGGTAATATAAAAAAAAATTCTCTTGTGAATCAACAACTTAGAAACAAGAGATAAGGTTCGTATATAGGGCGCTAGATATATGTCTGACAAGCGGTTCAGATACGGTATGTATGCCGTGCAATATGCATGTGTCTGTAGAAACAGGTCGTTGCCTCTCACATTTGTAAAATTGTACTCAAGGAAACATTGAGGTTGCTTTACGTTCATGTTTGGGCTCATATTTTGGGTGGATGCTGCCGCAACCCCTCCCATGATCCGTCCTTGACAAATGTAATGTTCCAAGAACCAAACCAATGCAAACTACTTTCAAAACTTCACAGGTTGTTGATGGCAAAATTAATATGAATATTCTTTTGCTAAGTATCGACGTTATCTAAGACATCGATAATGAAAACCTTTACACCAAGTTTAATCGAGAGTGAATGCAAATATAGGTTTCAGATCTTAAGAGGCAACAAGCTCAGCGAAGATCTTTCTTACTATTGAACATGTTTATGACAATTGCTATGTATATTTAATTTGCATTGTTTGTTGGTTGGGTGAGGGGTTGTATTCATTATATCCTATGGATAATTGTGTTTTGGACTTGACCTTGTCAAAAATCAAGTTTATTTTCTACCTGACCTGCATCGTTGCTTTTGGTTTCGCAAACAGCATGTTTATCTTAGTCTGAGTCTAGAACTTTGGAAATTCCCCATGAAATGTCGGGTCTATCTGTTGTTTACAATATTTTATGTTATAATTATAGAAACAGACCTTCTAATTATAACTAAGATTTTACCTTGCAAATATTTGGAATCTTCCACAATAAAACTTTCCATTAGGTAATAGTCCGTTATAGAAAATGTTAATTGTGACCTCAGGTCAAGTAGAGGACTACATAATTTTGTTTTTCTTGAAATTATTCATTCGTGCTGTAAGACTGAGCAGAATCAATTGCATTATTAATGTGTCCAGTATTTCATTTGGGATGAAATTTCTTTATTCAAATTAGTTAATTCAAGTTCTTCTTCTCTGGAAATACAAAGCGCTCAAAAACAACATTCGTGGAAATAGAAACTTGGATTTATGGTGAAATCTCAAATCAGGACATATTCCTGGATTGTATTATTGTGATTCAACAAAACCACTGTTGGCAACTCACTACGACGCATGCCACTATAGACACATCAACACTTCCAGCGTTGTATTTATTTTAAAATACCACTAAAGTTTGTTAAGAACTTTAATCATTAGGAATTCGATTCGAAATTCTAAGATTGTTATGCTTTATTTCTCAATACCGTAAGTCCTTACTGCATGTTTCATTTTGTATTTTTGATAAATAAATTATTTGTTGAATTTTAAAAAGCTTGTTATTCTCACTCTTTTCTATTACTTATTTTCAGACTATAGAGTCGTAATACAATGATAATAGAAGCTTATTTACAAGGTAGGAGCAAATTCCGATTGCAGTTCTGTCTCCAAGTAACAATCTCAGCTAATCAGATACAAGATAATCTCATTATCACAGATCTGACAGATATTCACACTCATCTAACATCGTAATAATATAAAAATGGCACGGTTAGTAGGTCAGATTTAATCATAACTAAACGAGATCATGATCACAGAGTCCTATGTACCAAGCGTGATGAAAATCGTATCGAAAATACAATCTCTAGATTGGTAAGTACACTCTACCAATCAGACGTAAGATCACCTCATAAATTTTGCAAATACGCAGAACTCTCGCCTAAAACAAACGATCATTCAACATAATGGCGATATTATCCAATTTACTAAGTCTGATTAAAATACGGTTAAAACCGAGAAGTCTCGAATGATAGGAAGCTGAGCCAAAAAGGTCATTAATATAAGTGGATCTCTCTAATATTAAAACTCGTTGGAGATATTGATAATACAATTCCATCGCCTAGTCTGAAAAGTTTAGCCGGTCAGATGCAAAATTACCGCATCTATATGCGTTACTCCCATTATCGAACTCGTGACGGATCTTCATCATACAAACCAATATTCCCAGTTTGATGAAGAAAAATAAAAAAAACAGATACAAGATATGGGCTGTAGAGTCGTAAACAAGCTTCGGTCAATGACATGCAAGATCGTCTCAGTAATAAGCATGAATCTTGCTTATTATCGAACTCTTATCAGATATGTATAAGTCCAAATTGATTAACGGGATTTGCACGGGTTTTGCTTATAATCAAATTCGTCTAAGATCTTGATAATAAAAGAACATATTCCAAGTTTGTGGAAAATCGGATCAGAAATGTGGCATTCAAATAATTGATGACGGACCATATCATCAGCTCACCTGACACACACACACACACACACACACACACACACACACACACACACATATATACACACTCATATATATATATATATATATATATATATATATATATATATATATATATATATATATATATAGAGAGAAGAAGAAGAAGAGAGAGAGAGAGAGAGAGAGAGAGAGAGAGAGAGAGAGAGCTAGTATGTGTGTGTATAACATCCAGAGAGGTAAGTGCTGTCCCTGGATCCTACAGGAGGAACCGTGGTGATAAGAAATGAATGTTTGAATATGGTGAAAGAATATTCTCTTAAAGGCTAGAGAATTTTTCAGTCGAATTCTACTGCGTAATAAATCACATTATAATTCACTCCTGTGTCAATACGTGGGTATGTCTGCTGCGCACGAATGCCTCTGTCAGTAACCTTGTCGCATCCTTTTATGGGGATGTACGCTTAGTCAAAGACGTATTGAGGCTAGTGAGTGAAAGACAAGGTTATGGGTATCGTGACCCGATGACCCGGGTTCGAATCTCAATGGATATAGATTTTCTCCAGTAGCATGCTAAAATAATTATGGATTTATAGATTTATTCCGTCTTAGCATCGAGTCTGCGGATATATAAATATGATAATGTTGGAATATGTTTTACGAATCAATATGGGATGGACGCATATTACACTCCTTCCCTGACTCGTATTCGGAACACATCTGGGCCTTTAACCATGGTTGCCTCTGATGTGCCGAATGTACGCCAAATACAAATCTGTTGATTGTTTTAAGACAGCCCTGAATAGTGCGACAATTGATGTATGAATCGTCTTATTTTTCTGAATAGTTTCTATGACAACAGAAGTGTTTTTCGAACTACTCTTTCTAGATACACGAGAGTTAACAAAGATGCATCTATAATCCAAAGCGCCGCGAGTTTCTTTTTCTGTGTTCGTTTATCGTAATTACTGACAGCTGTAG
>JAECUM010036958.1:0-14670 GCA_016617855.1 Megalonaias nervosa
CCACACCTGAAGAATTTGAAAGCTAAATGCCTGAAATCTCTAGATTTACTTAAAGTAGGAGCGCACACTGACTGGGGTGCTGATAGGAAAGTCATACTCAGTTTATACAGAGCATTTATTCGCTCGAAACTAGACTATGGTTGCGTTGTCTATGGTTCAGCCAGGAAGTCCTATTTGAAGATGCTAGACCCAATTCATCATCAGGGAATAAGACTTGCCTTGGGAGCATTTAAGACATCCCTGTGTGAAAGCCTACTCGTTGAATCGAACGAACCACCTTTATCACAACGTAGAGAAATGCTTTCCGCACAGTATGCTCTCAAATTAAGCTCAAACCCTCTGAACCCTGCTTTTTCGGCTGTTTTTGAACCCAAATATAAAACCTTATATGACAATAAACCAAACGTCATACCTACCTTTGACATTAGAATATTGCCGTGCCTTGACAGTACCAAAATTGAACTTTCAAAAATTCTGAAAACGACCGTCTCCGAAACACCTCCCTGGCTACTTCAACAACCAAAGGTACTTTTCACGTTACACGATGCTAAAAAATCGGAGACAAACCCTTCCATCTTCCACAACTCTTACCATGAACTAATCGCCCAATTTGAAAATTACACAAGAATATATACTGATGGATCAAAAGATGAGGAAAAGGCTGCTGCAGCCTTCGTTAGTGGAAAACACACAACAAAAGTTCGCTTGCCAAATGGTACATCCATTTTTTCAGCCGAAATCAGAGCAATAGACCATGCGTTGCAATATATTGAAAGCAAGCGTATTTTAAATAGCATCATCTTCTCCGATTCACTATCAGTACTTCAGTCACTACATAATAGAAAACTGGAGAATCCATTATTAGCTAATGTTCTCCTTAAACACACTGAGCTGAGTACCTCCCACAATATAGTATACTGTTGGTTACCCAGCCATATTGGAATTAGAGGTAATGACAAAGCAGACTGCGCTGCTAAAATGGCTCTATCACTAGAACCATCTGATTTTAGTACACCGTATACTGATTTTAAACGTAGTATCAAAGACTGTTTACGTCAGAAATGGCAGGCATCATGGAATGATGCCGTGAATAACAAACTTCATGCCATCAAGCCAACCCTAGGAGAATGGACTCCTTCCTACAGAGCCGTCCGTAGGAAGGAGGTAGTCATTGCAAGAATTCGAATTGGTCATACTTATTTAACCCACTCCTACATACGAAACGGAGAAGACCCACCACAGTGCATATCTTGCAATGAACCATTCACCGTTAAGCACTTTATGTTGGAGTGTTTCGACCTCCAACCTACGCGTAATCATTATTACAATGTGCATGACATTAGGGAGCTCTTTGATACAGTTAGCATTTCTTATAATATAGACTTCCTGAAGGAAGTAAATATTTAACATAAGTTATAGCTTTTATGCTATCACCTTGAACAGTTTTATGTGCTATATATACCGTCGGTAGATTTTAATTACCTTTCATCTGTTTTCGTTGTCATACATCATTTGCACTCCCCGTTGATCGGGAAACTTTATTTATTTATAACCGTTACCATTTTATCTTTTAACCTTCAACTGTTTGGTTTCGTATCGCTGGTCGATACGAAACCTTTTACCACTTTTAAATGATGAAAGATATAACCTTTTGTATGGCGCTAAATAGCCTCATAGTGCTGGTGCGCCGTAAAAATTCAACTAACCAACCAACCTATTCAAGACTATTGGTAGATTATGTCATTCAATATTGGAATTCATTCGGAACACTCAATTGTTTTGGACTTGATTTGTAACTTGTAGTATTATTTTGGATTTAATTGACGCTACCGTACGTTCATTTCAAAGTTTCACTTTGTAACATATATAAACACATATATTATTGATTTTAATAAATTTGTTCTGTTCGCTTCTATCTGTTACCTGGTTTAAAATCATTTAACAATAACATGTATTTCTTTATACACTGGGCATCATGCAAATGTGTACGCTTTATATACAGAGTGCAAATGAGAAACATTTCAGATATGAAGGTCGAAGGTGTCACTGCAGTTGGCAGAATAAGAACTAAACGTAATAAACAATCTGCAGGACACCAACACATTCGTACTCACCTTCAACAAGCCAGCAGTACCTAGAGTGGTCAAGGTTGGCTTTTTGCAAGTGAAGGTTGAGATCTACATACCTAACCCCCTTTGATGCTATAAATGTCAGAAATATGGCCATCACGAAGATCGTTGCTCAAAAAGCCAGATATGTGGCCGATGCGGAGACCATTCTCACCAGGAAGCTGAGTGTAGAACAACTCCGCATTGTGTCAACTGTGGAAAAGAGCACCACGCCAATTCCAAGGATTGTGATACCTGGAAACAGGAGAAGGAAATACAGAGGGTTAAATACACATCCAACATTCCCTATCCAGAGGCCAGAAAGCTTGTACAGGCAAAAACATCACCTACTGGCCCATCCTTCTCCTCTGTAGTTAAAAACAATCCTAAAGCAAAGAAGGACGCTCAAACAGACAGATGCACCCAAGTCAACACCTCGCTCTAACACCCCCCATTACCAAGCACAAAAAACCACGGCATCTACCCAAACAACTTTTAATAACACCCCACCACCGAAGTCACCAAAGAGTAAAACTAGATCTCACGGAAATAGGCAGCAAAAGGGGTCAGATGACCCCATCAAACTCTATAACAGGTTTGGGGACATTGAGAGCATGGATGCAGAAGATACTGCTCCGTGTCCTCAAAGTAGCTCCAAACCTAACAAAAAAATCACCCCCGTACTTCCTCCAGAGAAATAATCATACAGACTGTCTCCGCGAAAAGTCTAACCTAGCTCCAAAATCTTCACTCTAATCTTATAATGAAGAATACCATCATACAATGGAACTGTCGAGGACTTAGATCTAATTACAATGAAATTCTTCTGCTTTTAAACGAATATGATCCTGCAATAATATGCCTTCAGGAAATCTTTTTAAAAGATCCGGACAACATCACACTTAAAAACTACTCCCTGTTTAACACCTACTTACAGAATGTTGACAGGGCCTCAGGAGGGGTTTCTATTGCTGTGAACAATAGAGCCCCACATAGCGTCATCCCTTTAAACACAAATTTGCAAGCCATTGCTGTGAGTGTCACTCTACATCGAGTGATTACATTTTGTTCTATTTACATACCACCAAACACCAACTTATTACCAAACGAATTAGACACGCTTGTTCAACAACTTCCCGCGCCATTTGATTAATTCGGTGATTTTATGCCCATAACATTTTATGGGGATCAAATTACATAAGCGACAGGGGCAAAAAGGTTGAAGATTTTATTACTAGACACGACTTGTGTCTATTTAATACCAAGTCTCCGACGTACTTGCACCCAGGAACTGGTACATACACATGTATCGACTTAACAATTTGTTCTCCTTCACTACTTTTGGATTATAATTTGAAGGTCGCTGATGACCTTCACAGCAGTGATCACTTTCCAATCTCTCTTAAAAACACCAACGTTACAATTGATGACACGATTCCACAGTGGAATTTAAAGAAAGCTGACTGGGCCAAATTTGAAACACTTTGTACAGCTAGACTTAACAGGAATACCGTCCTAAACGATATTGATCCTATTCGACAATTTACATCCGTCTTAATTGAGATTGCAGAAGAATCCATTCCTAAGTCCTCGCCGAATTGTAAAAGAACCCAAAACCGTGGTTCACTAAAGAATGTAAAGAAGCCATTAGACAACGCCGAGAAGCACTGAAAAAATTTAATAATCGCCCAACGCCCGAAAATTTAACTCAGTACCGTATTGTTCGGGCCAAAGCTCGCCGCACCATTAAAGAAAGTAAACGAGCATCATGGAAAAAATATGTTTCAACTTTAAACTCTCGTTTCTCAATAAAGAACGTTTGGAATACGATCCGCAAAATAAATGGAAATTCAAAACACAATTCATTCCGACATGTGAAGATAAATAACAACAATTTTAAAACCAAGCATGAAATAGCTAATGCACTTGCTGATTGTTTCTCCAAAAATTCCTCATCGTCTAATTATTCAGAAGCTTTTTGAAGACTAAAAGCTCAAAAAGAAAAACAAAACGGTTGAAATTCACATCGAATAACTCAGAAAGTTATAACCAACCGTTTTCATTGTCGGAGCTTATGGAATCTTTGAATAAGGCCCAAGATACATCCGCTGGGCCTGACGATATACATTACCAGTCTTTGAAACACCTTCCAGAACCATCCTTAACGGTTCTTCTGGAAATCTTCAATGATTTATGGATTACTGGTAATGTACCAAAAATTTGGAAAGAAGCAACAGTAACACCAATTCCCAAACCAGGCAAAGATAGCGCAGATCCTACAAACTATAGACCTATATCATTAACTAGCTGCGTATGCAAAACAATGGAGCGAATGATCAATTCTCGGCTTGTATGGTATTTGGAAACCAACAATTTAATATCTCCTTTCCAAAGTGGCTTTCGTTATGGTCGTAGTACCAATGATCATCTGGTTAGACTGGAAACATTTATCCGCGACGCTTTCATCAAGAAAGAACACTTAGTAGCGGTTTTCTTTGATTTGGAAAAGGCCTATGACACAACATAGAAGTACGGAATACTAAATGACCTACACGATCTGGGTCTAAAAGGCCGACTGCCCTCGTTCATATCAAACTTCCTCTCAGACAGGGAATTCAAGGTACGAGTGGGCTCCACCCTCTCTGATATGCACGATCAAGAGATGGGTTTGCCCCAGGGCAGTATTTTATCGGTGACGCTATTCAACATAAATATTAATAGCATCACCAAGTGTCTGACTCCCGGTGTGGATTCCTCTCTATATGTTGATGACTTTTTAATATGTTACCGATCCAAGCACATGCATACAATTGAAAGACAATTACAGCAAAATATCAAGAAGATTCAAAATTGGGCCAATACTAACGGTTTGAAATTCTCGAAATCAAAAACTGTATGTATGCATTTCTGTCAGTTACGAAGACATCACGATGGACCTAAACTCACGCTGGACGAAACACCTATTCCAGTTGTTGAGGAAGCAAAATTTTTAGGTATTGTCTTCGACAGAAAACTGACTTTTATTCCACACCTGAAGAATTTGAAAGCTAAATGCCTGAAATCTCTAGATTTACTTAAAGTAGTAGCGCACACTGACTGGGGTGCTGATAGGAAAGTCATACTCAGTTTATACAGAGCATTTATTCGCTCGAAACTAGACTATGGTTGCGTTGTCTATGGTTCAGCCAGGAAGTCCTATTTGAAGATGCTAGACCCAATTCATCATCAGGGAATAAGACTTGCCTTGGGAGCATTTAAGACATCCCCGTGTGAAAGCCTACTCGTTGAAGCGAACGAACCACCTTTATCACAACGTAGAGAAATGCTTTCCGCACAGTATGCTCTCAAATTAAGCTCAAACCCTCTGAACCCTGCTTTTTCGGCTGTTTTTGAACCCAAATATAAAACCTTATATGACAATAAACCAAACGTCATACCTACCTTTGACATTAGAATATTGCCGTGCCTTGACAGTACCAAAATTGAACTTTCAAAAATTCTGAAAACGACCGTCTCCGAAACACCTCCCTGGCTACTTCAACAACCAAAGGTACTTTTCACGTTACACGATGCTAAAAAATCGGAGACAAACCCTTCCATCTTCCACAACTCTTACCATGAACTAATCGCCCAATTTGAAAATTACACAAGAATATATACTGATGGATCAAAAGATCAGGAAAAGGCTGCTGCAGCCTTCGTTACTGGAAAACACACAACAAAAGTTCGCTTGCCAAATGGTACATCAATTTGCTCAGCCGAAATCAGAGCAATAGACCTTGCATTGCAATATATTGAAAGCAAGCGTATTTTAAATAGCATCATCTTCTCCGATTCACTATCAGTACTTCAGTCACTACATAATAGAAAACTGGAGAATCCATGATTAGCTAATGTTCTCCTTAAACATACTGAACTGAGTACCTCCCACAATATAGTATACTGTTGGTTACCCAGCCATATTGGAATTAAAGGTAATGACAAAGCAGACTGCGCTGCTAAAATGGCCCTATCACTAGAACCATCTGATTTTAGTACACCGTATACTGATTTTAAACGTAGTATCAAAGACTGTTTACGTCAGAAATGGCAGGCATCATGGAATGATGCCGTGAATAACAAACTTCATGCCATCAAGCCAACCCTAGGAGAATGGACTCCTTCCTACAGAGCCGTCCGTAGGAAGGAGGTAGTCATTGCAAGAATTCGAATTGGTCATACTTATTTAACCCACTCCTACATACGAAACGGAGAAGACCCACCACAGTGCATATCTTGCAATGAACCATTCACCGTTAAGCACTTTATGTTGGAGTGTTTCGACCTCCAACCTACGCGTAATCATTATTACAATGTGCATGACATTAGGGAGCTCTTTGATACAGTTAGCATTTCTTATATTATAGACTTCCTGAAGGAAGTAAATATTTATCATAAGCTTTAGCTTGTATGCTATCACCTTGAACAGTTTTATGTGCTATATATACCGTCGGTAGATTTTAATTACCTTTCATCTGTTTTCGTTGTCATACATCATTTGCACTCCCCGTTGATCGGGAAACTTTATTTATTTATAACCGTTACCATTTTATCTTTTTACCTTCAACTGTCTGGTTTCGTATCGCTGGTCGATACGAAACCTTTTACCACTTTTAAATGATGAAAGATATAACCTTTTGTATGGCGCTAAATAGCCTCATAGTGCTGGTGCGCCGTAAAAATTCAACTAACCAACCAACCTATTCAAGACTATTGGTAGATTATGTCATTCAATATTGGAATTCATTCGGAACACTCAATTGTTTTGGACTTGATTTGTAACTTGTAGTATTATTTTGGATTTAATTGACGCTACCGTACGTTCATTTCAAAGTTTCACTTTGTAACATATATAAACACATATATTATTGATTTTAATAAATTTGTTCTGTTCGCTTCTATCTGTTACCTGGTTTAAAATCATTTAATAATAACATGTATTTCTTTATACACTGGGCATCATGCAAATGTGTAAGCTTTATATACAGAGTGCAAATGAGAAACATTTCAGATATGAAGGTCGAAGGTGTCACTGCAGTTGGCAGAATAAGAATTAAACGTAATAACAATCTGCAGGACACCAACACATTCGTACTCACCTTCAACAAGCCAGCAGTACCTAGAGTGGTCAAGGTTGGCTTTTTGCAAGTGAAGGTTGAGATCTACATACCTAACCCCCTTTGATGCTATAAATGTCAGAAATATGGCCATCACGAAGATCGTTGCTCAAAAAGCCAGATATGTGGCCGATGCGGAGACCATTCTCACCAGGAAGCTGAGTGTAGAGCAACTCCGCATTGTGTCAACTGTGGAAAAGAGCACCACGCCAATTCCAAGGATTGTGATACCTGGAAACAGGAGAAGGAAATACAGAGGGTTAAATACACATCCAACATTCCCTATCCAGAGGCCAGAAAGCTTGTACAGGCAAAAACATCACCTACTGGCCCATCCTTCTCCTCTGTAGTTAAAAACAATCCTAAAGCAAAGAAGGACGCTCAAACAGACAGATGCACCCGAGTCAACACCTCGCTCTAACACCCCCCATTACCAAGCACAAAAAACCACGGCATCTACCCAAACAACTTTTAATAACACCCCACCACCGAAGTCACCAAAGAGTAAAACTAGATCTCACGGAAATAGGCAGCAAAAGGGGTCAGATGACCCCATCAAACTCTATAACAGGTTTTGGGGACATTGAGAGCATGGATGCAGAAGATACTGCTCCGTGTCCTCAAAGTAGCTCCAAACCTAACAAAAAAATCACCCCCGTACTTCCTCCAGAGAAATAATCATACAGACTGTCTCCGCGAAAAGTCTAACCTAGCTCCAAAATCTTCACTCTAATCTTATAATGAAGAATACCATCATACAATGGAACTGTCGAGGACTTAGATCTAATTACAATGAAATTCTTCTGCTTTTAAACGAATATGATCCTGCAATAATATGCCTTCAGGAAATCTTTTTAAAAGATCCGGACAACATCACACTTAAAAACTACTCCCTGTTTAACACCTACTTACAGAATGTTGACAGGGCCTCAGGAGGGGTTTCTATTGCTGTGAACAATAGAGCCCCACATAGCGTCATCCCTTTAAACACAAATTTGCAAGCCATTGCTGTGAGTGTCACTCTACATCGAGTGATTACATTTTGTTCTATTTACATACCACCAAACACCAACTTATTACCAAACGAATTAGACACGCTTGTTCAACAACTTCCCGCGCCATTTGATTAATTCGGTGATTTTAATGCCCATAACATTTTATGGGGATCAAATTACATAAGCGACAGGGGCAAAAAGGTTGAAGATTTTATTACTAGACACGACTTGTGTCTATTTAATACCAAGTCTCCGACGTACTTGCACCCAGGAACTGGTACATACACATGTATCGACTTAACAATTTGTTCTCCTTCACTACTTTTGGATTATAATTTGAAGGTCGCTGATGACCTTCACAGCAGTGATCACTTTCCAATCTCTCTTAAAAACACCAACGTTACAATTGATGACACGATTCCACAGTGGAATTTAAAGAAAGCTGACTGGACCAAGTTTGAAACACTTTGTACAGCTAGACTTAACAGGAATACCGTCCTAAACGATATTGATCCTATTCGACAATTTACATCCGTCTTAATTGAGATTGCAGAAGAATCCATTCCTAAGTCCTCGCCGAATTGTAAAAGAACCCCAAAACCGTGGTTCACTAAAGAATGTAAAGAAGCCATTAGACAACGCCGAGAAGCACTGAAAAAATTTAATAATCGCCCAACGCCCGAAAATTTAACTCAGTACCGTATTGTTCGGGCCAAAGCTCGCCGCACCATTAAAGAAAGTAAACGAGCATCATGGAAAAAATATGTTTCAACTTTAAACTCTCGTTTCTCAATAAAGAACGTTTGGAATACGATCCGCAAAATAAATGGAAATTCAAAACACAATTCATTCCGACATGTGAAGATAAATAACAACAATTTTAAAACCAAGCATGAAATAGCTAATGCACTTGCTGATTGTTTCTCCAAAAATTCCTCATCGTCTAATTATTCAGAAGCTTTTTGAAGACTAAAAGCTCAAAAAGAAAAACAAAACGGTTGAAATTCACATCGAATAACTCAGAAAGTTATAACCAACCGTTTTCATTGTCGGAGCTTATGGAATCTTTGAATAAGGCCCAAGATACATCCGCTGGGCCTGACGATATACATTACCAGTCTTTGAAACACCTTCCAGAACCATCCTTAACGGTTCTTCTGGAAATCTTCAATGATTTATGGATTACTGGTAATGTACCAAAAATTTGGAAAGAAGCAACAGTAACACCAATTCCCAAACCAGGCAAAGATAGCGCAGATCCTACAAACTATAGACCTATATCATTAACTAGCTGCGTATGCAAAACAATGGAGCGAGTGATCAATTCTCGGCTTGTATGGTATTTGGAAACCAACAATTTAATATCTCCTTTCCAAAGTGGCTTTCGTTATGGTCGTAGTACCAATGATCATCTGGTTAGACTGGAAACATTTATCCGCGACGCTTTCATCAAGAAAGAACACTTAGTAGCGGTTTTCTTTGATTTGGAAAAGGCCTATGACACAACATAGAAGTACGGAATACTAAATGACCTACACGATCTGGGTCTAAAAGGCCGACTGCCCTCGTTCATATCAAACTTCCTCTCAGACAGGGAATTCAAGGTACGAGTGGGCTCCACCCTCTCTGATATGCACGATCAAGAGATGGGTTTGCCCCAGGGCAGTATTTTATCGGTGACGCTATTCAACATAAATATTAATAGCATCACCAAGTGTCTGACTCCCGGTGTGGATTCCTCTCTATATGTTGATGACTTTTTAATATGTTACCAATCCAAGCACATGCATACAATTGAAAGACAATTACAGCAAAATATCAAGAAGATTCAAAATTGGGCCAATACTAACGGTTTGAAATTCTCGAAATCAAAAACTGTATGTATGCATTTCTGTCAGTTACGAAGACATCACGATGGACCTAAACTCACGCTGGACGAAACACCTATTCCAGTTGTTGAGGAAGCAAAATTTTTAGGTATTGTCTTCGACAGAAAACTGACTTTTATTCCACACCTGAAGAATTTGAAAGCTAAATGCCTGAAATCTCTAGATTTACTTAAAGTAGGAGCGCACACTGACTGGGGTGCTGATAGGAAAGTCATACTCAGTTTATACAGAGCATTTATTCGCTCGAAACTAGACTATGGTTGCGTTGTCTATGGTTCAGCCAGGAAGTCCTATTTGAAGATGCTAGACCCAATTCATCATCAGGGAATAAGACTTGCCTTGGGAGCATTTAAGACATCCCCGTGTGAAAGCCTTCTCGTTGAAGCGAACGAACCACCTTTATCACAACGTAGAGAAATGCTTTCCGCACAGCATGCTCTCAAATTAAGCTCAAACCCTCTGAACCCTGCTTTTTCGGCTGTTTTTGAACCAAAAATTTAAACCCTTATATGACAATAAACCAAACGTCATACCTACCTTTGGCATTAGAATATTACCATGCCTTGACAGTACCAAAATTGAACTTTCAAAAATTCTGAAAACGACCGTCTCCGAAACACCTCCCTGGCTACTAAAACAACCAAAGGTACTTTTCACATTACACGATGGAAAAAAATCGGAGACAAACCCTTCCATCTTCCACAACTCTTACCATGAACTAATCGCCCAATTTGAAAATTATACAAGAATATATACTGATGGATCAAAAGATGAGGAAAAGGCTGCTGCAGCCTTCGTTAGTGGAAAACATGCAACAAAAGTTCGCTTGCCAAATGGTACATCAATTTTTTCAGCCGAAATCAGAGCAATAGACCTTGCATTGCAATATATTGAAAACAAGCGTATTTTGAATAGCATCATCTTCTCCGATTCACTATCAGTACTTCAGTCACTACATAATAGAAAACTGGAGAATCCATTATTAGCTAATGTTCTCCTTAAACATACTGAGCTGAGTACCTCACACAATATTGTATACTGTTGGTTACCCAGCCATACTGGAATTAAAGGTAATGACAAAGCAGACTGCGCTGCTAAAATGGCCCTATCACTAGAACCATCTGATTTTAATACACCGTATACTGATTTTAAACGTAGTATCAAAGACTGTTTACGTCAGAAATGGCAGGCATCATGGAATGATGCCGTGAATAACAAACTTCATGCCATCAAGCCAACCCTAGGAGAATGGACTCCTTCCTACAGAGCCGTCCGTAGGAAGGAGGTAGTCATTGCAAGAATTCGAATTGGTCATACTTATTTAACCCACTCCTACATACGAAACGGAGAAGACCCACCACAGTGCATATCTTGCAATGAACCATTCACCGTTAAGCACTTTATGTTGGAGTGTTTCGACCTCCAACCTACGCGTAATCATTATTACAATGTGCATGACATTAGGGAGCTCTTTGATACAGTTAGCATTTCTTATATTATAGACTTCCTGAAGGAAGTAAATATTTATCATAAGCTTTAGCTTGTATGCTATCACCTTGAACAGTTTTATGTGCTATATATACCGTCGGTAGATTTTAATTACCTTTCATCTGTTTTCGTTGTCATACATCATTTGCACTCCTCGTTGATCGGGAAACTTTATTTATTTATAACCGTTACCATTTTATCTTTTAACCTTCAACTGTCTGGTTTCGTATCGCTGGTCGATACGAAACCTTTTACCACTTTTAAATGATGAAAGATATAACCTTTTGTATGGCGCTAAATAGCCTCATAGTGCTGGTGCGCCGTAAAAATTCAACTAACCAACCAACCTATTCAAGACTATTGGTAGATTATGTCATTCAATATTGGAATTCATTCGGAACACTCAATTGTTTTGGACTTGATTTGTAACTTGTAGTATTATTTTGGATTTAATTGACGCTACCGTACGTTCATTTCAAAGTTTCACTTTGTAACTTATATAAACACATATATTATTGATTTTAATAAATTTGTTCTGTTCGCTTCTATCTGTTACCTGGTTTAAAATCATTTAATAATAACATGTATTTCTTTATACACTGGGCATCATGCAAATGTGTAAGCTTTATATACAGAGTGCAAATGAGAAACATTTCAGATATGAAGGTCGAAGGTGTCACTGCAGTTGGCAGAATAAGAATTAAACGTAATAACAATCTGCAGGAGACCAACACATTCGTACTCACCTTCAACAAGCCAGCAGTACCTAGAGTGGTCAAGGTTGGCTTTTTGCAAGTGAAGGTTGAGATCTACATACCTAACCCACTTCGATGCTATAAATGTCAGAAATATGGCCATCACGAAGATCGTTGCTCAAAAAGCCAGATATGTGGCCGATGCGGAGACCATTCTCACCAGGAAGCTGAGTGTAGAGCAACTCCGCATTGTGTCAACTGTGCAAAAGAGCACCACGCCAATTCCAAGGATTGTGATACTTGGAAACAGGAGAAGGAAATACAGAGGGTAAAATACACATCCAACATTCCCTATCCAGAGGCCAGAAAGCTTGTCCAGGCAAAAATATCACCTACTGGTCCATCCTTCTCCTCTGTAGTTAAAAACAATCCTAAAGCAACGAAGGACGCTCAAACACAGACAGATCAACCCGAGTCAACACTTCGCTCTAACACCCCCCATTACCAAGCACAAAAAACCACGACATCTACCCAAACAACTTTCAATAACACCCCACCACCGAAGTCACCAAAGAGTAAAAATAGATCTCACGGAAATAGGCAGCAAAAGGGGTCAGATGACCCCATCAAACTCTATAACAGGTTTGGGGACATTGAGAGCATGGATGCAGAAGATACTGCTCCGTGTCCTCAAAGTAGTTCCAAACCTAACAAAAAAATCACCCCCGTACTTCCTCCATAGAAATAATCATACAGACTGTCTCCGCGAAAAGTCTAACCTAGCTCCAAAATCTCCAATCTAAACTTATAATGAAGAACACGATCATACAATGGAATTGTCGAGGACGTAAAGCCAATTACAATGATATTCTCCTGCTTTTAAACGAATATGATCCTGCAATAATATGCCTTCAGGAAACCTTTTTAAAAGATACGGACAACATCACACTTAAAACTACTCCCTGTTTAACACCTACTTACAGAACGTTGACAGGGCCTCGGGAGGGGTTTCTATTGCTGTGAACAATAGAGCCCCACATAGCGTCATCCCTTTAAACACAAATTTGCAAGCTATTGCTGTGAGTGTCACTCTACATCGAGTGATTACATTTTGTTCTATTTACATACCACCAAACACCAACTTATTACCAAATGAATTAGACACGCTTGTTCAACAACTTCCCGCGCCATTTATCTTACTCGGTGATTTTAATGCTCATAACATTTTATGGGGATCAAATTACATAAGCGACAGGGGCAAAAAGGTTGAAGATTTTATTACTAGACACGACTTGTGTCTATTTAATACCAAGTCTCCGACGTACTTGCACCCAGGAACTGGTACGTACACATGTATCGACTTAACAATTTGTTCTCCTTCACTACTTTTGGATTATAATTGGAAGGTCGCTGATGACCTTCACAGCAGTGATCACTTTCCAATCTCTCTTAAGAACACCACCGTTACAATTGATGACACGATTCCACAGTGGAATTTAAAGAAAGCTGACTGGACCAAGTTTGAAACACTTTGTACAGCTAGACTTAACAGGAATACCGTCCTAAACGATATTGATCCTATTCGACAATTTACATCTGTCTTAATTGAGATTGCAGAAGAATCCATTCCTAAGTCCTCGCCGAATTGTAAAAGAACCCCAAATCCGTGGTTCACTAAAGAATGTAAAGACGCCATTAGACAACGCCGAGAAGCACTGAAAAAATTTAATAATCGTCCTACACCCGAAAATTTAACTCAGTGCCGTATTGTTCGGGCCAAAGCTGGCCGCATAATTAAAGAAAGTAAACGAGCAT
Organism: Megalonaias nervosa; assembly: GCA_016617855.1. Classification (NCBI taxonomy): domain Eukaryota; kingdom Metazoa; phylum Mollusca; class Bivalvia; order Unionida; family Unionidae; genus Megalonaias; species Megalonaias nervosa. Next base: position 14,147 of record JAECUM010036958.1, read on the forward strand.
CATGGAAAAAATATGTTTCAACTTTAAACTCTCGTTCCTCATTAAAGAAAGTTTGGGACACAATCCGCAAAACAAATGGAAAGTGAAAATACAATTCTTTCCGACATCTGAAGCTAAATAGTGCCAATTTCAATACCAAACATGAAATAGCTAATGTACTTGCCGATTGTTTCTCCAAAAATTCCTCATCGTCTAATTATTCAGAAGCTTTCCGAAGATTGAGAGCTCAAAAAGAAAAAACACGGTTGAAATTCACATCGAATAACTCAGAGAGCTATAACCAACCGTTTTCATTGTCGGAGCTTATGGAATCTTTGAATAAGGCCCATGATGCATCTGCTGGGCCTGACGATATACATTACCAGTTTTTGAAACACCTTCCAGAACCATCCTTAACAGTTCTTCTGGAAGTCTTCAATGATTTATGGATTACTGGTAATGTACCAAAAATTTGGAAAGAAGCAACGGTAATACCAATTCCCAAACCAGGCAAAGATAGCGCAGATCCTAGCAACTATAGACCT
>JAECUM010036959.1:0-27710 GCA_016617855.1 Megalonaias nervosa
TCCGCTTTGCTCAAATAGTTTTGGTCATTATGTATTGACTGTAGCATAATATTTTGGATATGGCTTGGTCTCAGTAGCTGGGCCAGTAATTTCTAGTGTGCACTTACAAAATATATAACTATAATCTTCACTGCAATATCTGAGCAATAACAGCGCTGATAAAACTCCCACAGATAATGATAGATATTGCATGCAATCTTAGCACACTTCGTACAACTAGTTGTCTTTCTTCAGCTTTGAGTCGCTGGTCGATGGTATCATGATATAAATGAATTTTATCCACATAATAATAAGAGTTGTTTTTAAAAATAGTTTTTAGTAAGTGCTTTCATGACTACTTAGTGTTTCTTAGTACTAAGACACTTCTTAGTGCTTTTAGTAGTTCATAGCGGTATTTAATAGGACCGCCCCTGACCCCCGTCCATCTATTAGGAGTGTCTTAACAAAAGCGATGAAATTTACATTGGCTAAATTGTCAAAGGTATACCTCACTGATAAATAATCAAACAATCTTTGTACATATCTAATTTGAGACAATTTTTGACAGTAAAGTTCTAAATTCTCTTGCATACTAGTTGTCTGTTATGTCGGTTCTAAAAGTATAAGGCTTACTTCAGAGGTAACAAAATTATTGTATTGCTATCTCGTCTTTGTATAATCCGACAATTTTCTTGTTAGCTAATGATGTTCCTTATATGGTATTATCATTTTAATCGCCCGTGACTGAATATAACCTATCTATGTATCATTTTAGTTTAATTCCTAACCGAATACACAACTTCAAATTACTAAAGCGAATAAGAAACATTTTTTTTTTAAAATGGAAAAAATCGGGGTACTGGTGGTTTTATGCCGTTTGTATCTTTTATCAGTTTTCGTTTATACTGCAGATAAATCATCCGCGATAGGAATTACATTTTTCTGGTGCCAAACGATAATCTTTGAAAATAAGTCGGTACTTCTGCATCGACTTCAAGAAATTCTTCAAATGCATTTCAATCATTCCAGATGATCAAATGTTCTTCATTTTACTTTATCCCTTCTTCGTCTGACTATTTATAGATTCCAAAAAGCACTGACGGGCACATAGCCCCTCCATAAAAAAAAAAAAAAAAAAAAAAATGTGGAGATTGGGTACATATTGGTTTGCTTTATCGTATTCTCCCTTATTCAGAAAATTAATTAGGTACCATATTTATTTCTAGATCGTCCTATAGTTTTCTACTTCCACCTTCCCTCCGCACTCCTACCTCCTAATAGGTACTGAACGGAACCAGTTTAAACGAAAACATCTCTAGATTTCAGTAAATGCATGTGTCTGTTACTCTGAAAGAATATGCAACAGTCGATGCTGCGTGAACATGCTAATATGAATTCATGTGGATACGTATAGTATTATCATTTTAATCGCCCGTGACTGAATATAACCTATCTATGTATCATTTTAGTTTAATTCCTAACCGAATACACAACTTCAAATTACTAAAGCGAATAAGAAACATTTTTTTAGTTTAATTCCTAACCGAATACACAACTATTTGCACACCTTCTCATTTGTTTGTAATCCCACCCCCCGATTTTAAAACGAAACGCAGCAAGTTGCAAAAGCAATACTCAAATCGTTGTCATTTAATTTGGGTGAGATTTTGTTTGTTTTGTTTGTTTGATTGGTTAGAAGAAGCTGTGTATATACGCCCCTGTTTCCATCTGAAACCACTTCGTTTGACATTAAGTCCGTATTAACATAATTTGAATGAAAACTCATTGGCTCTGTTCTGTTATGCGAATAATTACCAAGATCCATCTGAGTAATGGTATTTTAAGGAACGGAACAGAACACCTGTACACCAATAGGTATTTCTAATGAAATAATTCCTGAATTGATTCATTAATATTGTGCCAGTCCTGTTTACGAAGCATACAACTTAATAATATGCAGATATGCTTCTAATCGGTCCCACATAAAACCTTGAGACCCACCCCATGTTCTTGGTTCCAGTCCCATTCGGGAAACTTACCAATAGCCCAAAATAGCTATTTTGTTCGATTGAGAACAAATTTATCTATACATATAAAATTATAGACAATGATCGGATATTCAAATTTGAATAAATATTGAAAATCTTTAACTGAAGCATTCTCAAATTGCAAGTAGATGGAAGACTTATGGACTGACCATTTGATTTTCCGGGCATTGTGGTTTCTGGGGTTTAACGCTATTCCTTAGCACAGGTTACAATTGACGGAAAAGGAACCCGAGAAGACCCACCTACTCAAGAGAAGCTACTGACAAGCTCTCTCGATTACCCACGCTGGGCGAGCCGAGACTCGAACTCACGAGGACTGAGGTTTGAGTTGTGTGTGATATGTAAAGGCATGCCCTTTAGACAACACAGCCACCCTGGACCCTTGATTTTTGAAGGATCGTTTATTTAAACCAATATAGTTTATTAATTTCAGTGAGCATTATAATGGATTATTACAAAAATAAATATATATACAGTGGATTTCTCTAGTTCCATTGTTCTTCAAATATGAGTAAACATGCATGCATATGAGAGAACCAGGATCTCAAACCAATAGATTTACAGATTTTGATCAGTAGATATTTATTGGCATAAGTTTTACGTTCTTCAAGGGGATAGAAAACAAATAAGTGCATTTTCTGGACATAATATGTATTATCTTAAGTATCATAAAACAGCCAGCTTTGAATATGAATTTAGATTCTGATGTTACAATAATTAATATGAATCAATGAAAAGGAAGTTTTGTTTATCATTATTTCATTGTAAAGATGTTTCAATAACATCCAATAGCATTCCATAGCATCCAATAGCATTCAACAGCATCTAATAGCATTCAATAACAGTTTTAGTTTCCTTCAGAAGATTACTGTCCAGTGAACACGAATAACATTCACTGTCATTATTAAGTTTTACACTTAACAGGCTCTCATGGGTTCTCTGGTCCATATCTCTTCCTAAATCACTTTGTATTTTGCAAAGAATGGAGAATGCCTCTTTTGTATCAGCATTAGAATGTAGCAATGACAGGACAAATATGCTCAGTCTGCAAAGAACGTTTCTAGCTTCAGTTTCCTGCTGCTAGGGTTTTAGGTTGTTCACTGCTCTCCAAGAGCCCTCCAAGTTATGTTCGCTCCAAGGTGGATGCTCCTGACTTGAATTTAAGATGTATTTCTGAGTCGCATCCTCAAGGTCTTCGTTCTCTTCATGGCTCAGATCCAAAACTCTCTTGGTAGATTATACCATTGTATATTTAAAAAGATAAAAATTGATCTAGATTTTAAATAAAGAATGAAATATATGTGGTCCATTTATGCTGTTATGAACAATTTATCCAAACTTTAAAATGAATTATCTTGTAATATAGTATTAAATGAGACATTTGTATATATGGATTGAACTGAATTCATGTGCATGAATAAAAGATGCATTTGTTTGAAACACCCAATTCAAACTCAGGATCTTTTTATTACTCACCTGTACATCATTAAAACCGATATCCATGCACTGTTGAACTTGTAATATTTCTTAGACCAACAAGTAGATCTCCGCTCTTTTCTGATATTACTGATAACAGAGACCAACCGGGCGAGGCAGCATTTCATAATCGATTTTTGCTCAGAAATACTTTTGGACTATCATCCGCTCTCTAGTAATTAATACATTTATTTCTACTGGCCTTTGTATGCTGATGGTAAGTACTTTTCCTCTTCTTTTGATCGATAGCATTAAATCCGTCAGAACACTCACTTTTTTAATATTAATCCCTATCAGAACAGAACACATGTTTATCCATTGTCTGTTGATTTTTGGTTTAAATTGCTGACGCATGCAGAGAGGGCATCATCACCTAACAGTAGAGATCGTCCAGCAAGGGATATATCAGCAGGAACTCCACGTGTTACTCTTACTTTGGGGTGATGCTTCCCAACCATACTAAATGCCAGATCAGAACCATTTGCATTTAAGGTCAACAAGACATCGTACAAACGATTTTGTGAAAACCCATGCTGATACGTCAATACGTCCAGAAGGAGGAATGATACAAACATTTTCAAGCTAGTTGCTGTTGTGGCCCAATCGGATGTCCAGGTGGCGTCAATTTTATTTAGGATGAAACAGACATCATAAACAATATTTAGATCAAACCCCCATCTCAGTTTAAATTTCTTTCCGGAGGAGTTGGAATACCAACATTTCCCATTGATACCACTTTCAGCTGACATCATCTAGACATCATAAGAGGTCTTTTAGTGAAAAACCCCAATCTGATATATTTCATTCAGAAGGAGTAAAAAATATTTTCTAACGAACCTACCAACACATCTACCAACACACATTCATTGCTTAAGGAGGATAGATGCCCGTCAACCATATTAAATTCATACAGAGAGACAGAGAAGTAGATACATATATTTATGTACATTTATCATTGCATATAGATGTATGTTTTGAAACTGGTTCCGTTCCTTTCCTTAATATATCAATATCTAGTGTGATAGTGTATTTCTCAAAACAGAACAAAACCACATTAATTCCATGGAATTTTATTAATACTTACTGGCATGTCAAACAAAATCATTTTATACATAGATACAAAGCAAAGGCATATAAATGTACCTTCTAACATATCAAGAAGAGGCATACAAATGTACCTTGTAACATAAAGAACAGAGGTAGACAAACGTACCTTTTAACATACCGAACAGAGGCATACAAACGTATCTTCTAACATACCAAACTGAGGCATACAAACGTGCCTTCTAACATACCAAACAGAGGCATATAAACGTACCTTCTAACATACCAAACAGAGGCATATAAACGTACCTTTTAACATACCAAGCAGAGACATATAAACGTACCTTCTAACATACCAAACAGAGGCATATGAACTTATCTTCTAATATACCAAACAGACAACCAAATAACAAACGTATCAGTTCCCATTTATTTACTAAGAACATTACAAGCTCAGTAACCTTCGTACATGTATTTAGACAGATAATGAGAATGGCACACATAGGCATTTGCATAAATAAATCATTTACAATTTAACAGTACAAATTACATCCAAATTCTGGGTACGGCAATGGGTAGTCCTTTGTTTCCCTCATAAGCTTATCTTTTCATGGATAAATTAGAAAAAAGAATTTCTTGAAACCCGAATCTTAGTGAAGATTTTCAGGTGACGTCTCAATGATCTGGAACCATTCCGAAGAAAACGTACGAGAATTTATTGATCGACTAAATAATTTTAAACCCCCAATCAAATTCGCTTACACTACATCCTTTGCGCTGATATCGTTTTTAGATGTAAATTTTATGCAATTTTGACATAACTATCTCTGCAAATGTTCATGTCAAAGAAACTATTATCCACCAGTATATGGAATATTCGTTTTGTCACAAAAGGTGATGTGAAAACGGTATACCGTGTAGCCAGTCGAAAATATACCGGCGTATCAGTTTAGGCAATTGTCAATTACAGAATTCCTTGAATGAATTAAAATATATTTCCAAAGCATGAATTACTGTATGCATGTAATTGTCTCTGATTTTAATGAAGCCTTTATTCTTACTCGAAATAATGCTTGCAACACAGTAGATATACCAAAGATAAAAATTCATATCATAAATTAATATTATCCTTCATTACCTAACATAGGTCTTACAATAAATGCATATTGGAGTCTCCTGAATTTGACAAATAAAAACAGTGTGAAGACTTGACGGTTTCTTGCTTATGTAAAACCTAGGAATTTGCAAATCGACAGAAATATAGAAAGATGTTTTGCATCATCTGGATGTAACAGACGTGGTGCTCACACTGTACAGATGTAACAGAAAATACCATTTTTGTAGTTCCAATACAAAATAATTGCTTTCTCTGTGTTATAACACTGATTGCCTATTAACTGATTTAATTTGTTTGATAACCTATACAAACTCTAACATGCAATGTGTTGGACAAACACTTCTGCAAACTTCTAAGAGCTTGGATAACCAGTGCATTCATATAGAAATGTATGGATCTTTAGCTCTCCTCTAATGTTTCAATACATTCTAATTCAAATAATCACTTTATCGCGATTTTTATTTCATGACAATCGATATTGTTCATGAAAAAATGAAGAGACTGATTACAGAAAGTTTACTATATTCATCGGTTCGATAATTTGTATCCCACTGGACTTAATACTAAGGTATTATATGCAATTGTATAAAATTAAAAAAATTAATATATTGTATACATATGTATCAGTTATAAATATGCAATCGTATGTAGGCTGTTTCTATATTGTGATTTGACTAATTCAATTTACATTACAGACTCGTGTATCTTACTGATTCCGTTATACATTTGAGATTGTTATAATAATGCATATCATTTATGACGTTCTGTCAATGATATAATTGTTTATACATATATAAATGTCATCTATTTCTTTTATAATACAATGTGCCTCCAGAAGCGTGCAGTAAATGCGAAGTTATTCGCACAAATATATTGCCGTTTATGATATTTCAATTCATATATATTTTGCACATTAAATTGTTAACTTAATTACATCCCTAGAATCAGATCTGTCTCTGATTCCAAAAGAAAATATTTTTTAAAACTACAAATTATATGTTTACTCTTTAGCCATTGTAAAGCGTAATTTAAAATAAATAATCTTAGTTACCTGGCAAAAGCAAAAACTGAGACAGTGTCGCTGCATGCAACATGCAAAAAGAACAGAGCTCGTTTGAAATAATTCAAATTCGTTTCAAAAATATTTCGTAGCCAAATTTTCAATAATATTTTAAAGTGCAACCATCTAGGTTTTGGGTATTTTGCAGTTTTATATGGTAGCATACAACTCACCAACTTAAAAATTTCATTCTTTCTAGAAGTGGGTATTTCATTGTTTCTAATCAGTTGTTCATAACTAACTATACATCCTTTTTACTTTTAATAATAGTGTACACAACAGTAGTTATTGAAGGTAGCTGTGAATTCGAGTCATAATTAATTCTGACATTTTTGTACTACCTTATAAAAGCAGTTATGCTTTGAAATTAATGTTAACAAAAAGTTATTACTTAAATATATTAAAACTTATCCATGTATTTGTTGGCATGTCTGTATTACAAAGTGGATATTGTCATTGAAACACACACTTAGCAACACATGGGTGCATGAATAAATTGTATTTCTTTGTGTATCACTCTCATTTTGTATCGCAATCTCTCTGACTTTGTATTTCACTCTCTCTCACTTTGAATCACACTCTCTCACTTTGTATCTCACTCTCTCCCTCTTTGTCTCCTAATTACATTTATCTCTACTTTAAAATATATTTTAGTTATTTATAATACGATCATAACTATAATTGCATGAGATTACATTCGAATGTGTTTGTTTCTGGTTTCTGTTTTTCTTTTGTATTCTGGTGTCCTTATCTACAAATTAGTGTCATACAAGTATACATCTACCTGAAATTAGCAGAAATTTAAGAGGACAGTAGTAATCTGTACGAGTGAATAATCCCAATTATCGTCATCCGGATAATCGACGTTTTACTGTACATGCATATAAATGATTGTCATTTTATACAAACAATATCAAACACATACATTTTCATAAATATATTGTAGCATATAGATGTTTTTGTTTCACATGGTTCCGTTCCTCAAAATACCAATATAGTTCTGGCTAATAATATTTTGCGGAACGAAAACTTATAATTTTAATAATTTCATTTCTGAACTGATTCTTAAAATTAAGCCACTTCACTTTAAGAAACACGCAAACTTTGTAGTATTCAGATAAACTAATAATAGTTCCACAAAGATCAAGATTTCAAAGGCGAATAGGATACTTAAACTTAAGAAAACAACAAAAAGAATTCTAGTTTTCGATTCGTTCTATTTTGCAAAGTGCCATTAGCCAAAACTGAAGTTAGGCAAACTAAGGAATGAAAAAAGAAATTTTCTCGCATAGCAATTTGGGATCGAAAACAAAATCTTTCACCATACCGACCTGCGATCCATCTCAAACATACATTACTTGCAAACTAAAAATACATCCTGAATCTAGAATTTATCTACAATATCAAGTAAATTGTATAATTTGTTTTGCCAGATCCCAGTTTTTATAAGTAATGCCACTTATGTTTAAAACATATAAAGTATTCATGTTAAATTGCATCAAATTCATGGAATTTAAAAAAAAATGCAAGTGCGTATGAGGAGTTAAGCACTTCTTTCTCCTTCTAAATATTGTTGGTTTTTCTTACTTCATTTCCAAGAAATCCCTAATATAATATTTGAAAAGGACACTATGTTCATGGAACAGACCCTAGGTCCTTGGAACGAAACTCAACTTCCAGCTACTCTTTGCCTGACGTACGACTCATTTCAATCAATACAGTCAAACCTTATATGCGGATTTATTAAACGGTTAAATACACATGTAGATATACCTCCTGTTAGAGCATTTCGATATATATATATATATATATATATATATATATATATATATATATATATATATATATATATATACACAATGTCTGGTCCTAGCCATCTATATTGTACCAGCAATGCCTAGTACAAGGAGGTTATCTTTATAATTAGTATTTTAATGTCTATAAAAACCGTGTATGTATAGGTACACACACGTTTGTATTTATGTATATGCTGATATATTCGTATCTTTTTAAGGTATGTGTGAATGGGTATTTGCATGTGCGTACGTATTTGTTGCACAGGATGAACCGGGTTGGGTCAGATTATAGTGAAGACACTAACAGCCATTACGTGAACAAGATGCTTATTATGACTGAAAATATTAAATTGTTACCCCAGCAATGGAATTAAAACAAATGATGCACAACGAGTTAAATAACCGATATAAAGAAAACGATATTGTTCCTATATAGAACGATTCTTAACGTTAACTTAGAAATGAACAATCAAGAATGAATGGATATAAATTAAATATGATTGATGGATCCATCAACATGGCTGACCAATGACTGGAAATTAAACAAATGTACCAAATCAATTATTATTATTATTATTATTATTATTATTATTATTAATATTATATTTTGCACAGAATATTTGTTTCACGCTATGTTAATGGAGATTACAAAGTATAAAGAGGATTAGTTAACAAATTGAATATCACCATCAGAGATGAGGTGGGAAAGTGATAGATTGTCACACCGTGCATGTAACGTGTTTTTCATTAAAAGTTCTTATTTTTCATTAAAGGTAAATAACAGATGATGTATAGAACATGTAAAAATATACGGTGAGTTATCTTTAGACATTTTACAGAAACAGATGAAACAAATGTTGCACTAAGTGAAACAATACTAACTGAAACGCATCAATAACTGCATTACCAATTTAGCAGAGCCATTAGAAACAATTCATGCGGCTACTAAAACATTGGGAAAATCACAAGCTGATAATCAAGTGCATAGGACACGAGAGTATAAAACGACATGGCGGAAACAAACTGATGCTACATTAAACTCCATTGAACAAAGTGCTAATGAGAGAGTTCAACAAATCAGAGACTTACAAACTGATTAATGTTAATATAAAAAAGATTTCATTATAGCACATGAAATGTTATTGTTCAGACAGATATTCAATAATTTATACACTGCTATGCAGACCTTAGAAACGGGAAAATGCTTTATTTAACATCAGAGAATATTTATAAACAATTTTAGAGATAGAAATACCGAGATATATGCTTTGGGTAGTGATATGGGTTGAAACATATCTCTGAGAAATAATAGCGCTTTACAAAGGTAACTAAAAATATAGAGGCTCGTATAATCAAATTAAAAAGAGATAAATAGATATACAGATAATGAATGATTTTGCATCAAAGTGTCATTGACCAGGAAGACCATATATCCGTTAATGCTAATAAATTGTCCGAGTTGCGGAATAAGAATGACTTGACAGAGACAACCAGAAATATATAGCATATAAAAACAAAATGAATCTGAATAAAAGAACCAATATTTATATAAGAACAAGTTAACGATTTTGCTTATACAAACTGTGTGATAGCATCAAAACGATAAATGGTGTTACATTCACCGAAGTTTTCAACAATCTGTATGCAGAAATTTAACAATAAATAATATACACAAAAATCATATGTTGATAAAGAATTTGTAGAAAAAGTAAAGGCGTTGTACAAGCTAGCATTGATGTATTAGAAAAGAAGATGAAACAAATAAGATACGACTGAAATAATCTGGAACAAAAGTTTAAAACAGTTCCAATGCAATCAAGACTCAAGACTCTTGTATTAAGTGGTTGCACTCATGAGGTCAAAACAAAAGTTGCATAAAAAATAGAATTACATTCAAAACTTACCTAATCATTGTAATGGATGTAAAAGTTTTACCTTGTTTGACAGAATAAAAACATTATTAAAAGAAGTCAATACAAAGAGAGAGGAGTTTCTTGACAAAACCAAGCAAATTCCAGGATGTGTAACGAGTTAAGAGTATCCTGAAGGTATAGATGTATGTAATGTATATCTTAAAAAGGAAAATACTAAAAACAACATAAATATCTAGTTGTAACTGAAAGTACAAAAGTGTTGTCAAGGATATTTAAGACTGAACTATACCAATACATTGGTTACCAGTTTTGGATTTACCTACACTGAAACACCTTTTGCTGATAGGACTTAAACACAATAGATGCTACAGACCAATATGTAAATTAAATCCAAAACTAGTTGCATACACATTTATTTCAAGTGAATTAGAGATTAAAAAAAAAAAACTAATGCGTTTCTTACTCACTTGAATTAAAAAGAATCTGAATATATACTTTACGATGTAAAAAGCAACATAATATAACCTTAACGAAGCTGACGCTTGATTCTCTCAGCATGAGCTTGTCTGCAAAAACCTTGACTGTGCAACAAATAGTGGAGGAAGGGATCATGAAAAGTTTTACCACTCAGCAATAGAAACAATATCAATAAACATTTAAGTGCTGATTTTTCCTTTCATAACAACAGGACCGCACAAAAATAAGTAACGTATGTGTTAAAACAATTTTACACTGATATTTAATCAGTCTTGATTTAAGAAGTATACATTATATAGTTTTAATATTAACACACAAAATCCTCTACAGTGTATGCCATTTATTTCAACAGAACTTCCTGATTCATTTGTGGTAAATCAATTACGTTGTCCTTTGGACAACCACTAATATTTTAGAACGTGAAGTATTAATTCATGTAGCTGTAACAATTTTGTTTAACAAACAATTAATCTGTATTGGTCTTGCGTAGTCTCATTATATCACCGTATGTGTTCTTCAACTTGCTGTAGTCAAATTCATACATCAATCATTCTGATAGATCCAGCACGTTAAATCTGTCATAGTTCAATTTGTTTGTTTTTCGGACTGATTAAAAACTAAATTTTAACATACCATTGACCTTGAGGCAAATTATATATCTTTTGAAATATCACAATGTCTATTACATATGTACATATTGCTGCGGGGGGCCCCGAGTGGCCGAGTGGTCTAAAGAGCTCTCCGTTACGGACCACTGCCATCTCACCTCTGTCTGCGTGGGTTCGAGTCTAAGATTCGGCGAATGTGGATATGTGAGAAAGCTTGCCAGTAGCTTCTCGTGGGTCGGTGGTTCTTTCCGCGGATTTCCCGGTTTCTTCCTCCACCATTAATACTGGCCGCCATGTATCGTGTGCTGAAAAATGGCGTGAAGCCCCACAACAACAACAACAACATATTGCTGCAGTTGCACTCTCTAATGTTTTTGCATTTGCTATCCAAACACTGAATTATTCGTCAGGTTGAGGAAGTCCTTTTAAAATATTGTTAGCTTTTTGTCGAAAACATTTCATGAGTTCTATGCATGATTTCTGCCAAAGCTTTCTTGAAACAATGTCTCCTTCAGAGAGTGCATTATGTCCGTTTTGCATAGAATTCATTACTTGCATAATTGTCATCAGATATTAAGTATATTCTAAGATTGAAACTGCCAAAATTTCGTTCTTAAATGCAATGCTTATAGTGATTGAGCCTTATAGCTCAGTAAACAATACTGTTGTTGCTAATATATATTAACATATATAGCGACAAGTTTAGCTAGTCAAATAGTTTTATTAGAGAGAGAGAGAGAGAGAGAGAGAGAGAGAGAGAGAGAGAGAGAGAGCTAATGATGTTCATTGATTCCCTGTCAGTCTGTGATATTGAATTATTTATATATAATGTAATATGACCGTGTGAAAAAAGAACAGTGGCTGTATTGATTGTGTAAAATCCTCTGACTTTAGCGATATAAAGTTTTGCAATAATATTAGACTATTTTATATTGCAGCGGTGTCTTGTGTGTCTATTGTTCTATACAGTTTATGAAATTAAAATCAATAATGCATGATGTTGGAGCTTGTATGGTGATTGAGTCAGAATTTAAGGGGTGTTTATTACTTTTCTGTTGAAGATCATCATATCTTCATCAGTTTGCGTTCCACTAATTATTTAGTCAAGAGATTTGAAAGTGTTCGATGTCTTTTAGAAATGTACAAGTACACTAGATATATCTATGAACGGACGGTTATTAATTCGTCTTTGAAATTTACAAGCTCGCTCGTGGTTTTCTTGTACTTCTACACCGGTTGAAAGTACGAATGTTTGGAAACTAGTATCCGGTATCCTAGTCGTGTTCCCAAACCATTGCATGATATCGTAATATAACTTTTGGTGACTAGCACATGGTGTACCAATGTTGTCACATGTATACTGTTTGCTCATTGCCAAAAGTTAACAATGAAAGTTTTTTCGAAGAACTTTATTGTATCTTTTATTTTCTGTTTTCAAGAAATAAATGTGACAGAAAATATTTTTTAAAAACCAGCATTTATTACACAAAGTGTCCACGGTTAATCTATTAATCACTCGAATGTACACGTACTTTTAAAATGAAAAGGGTGATAACTAAGGGGAAGAGAATGTACAAAGTGTAGCAATCATTTCAATGATAACTGATAAAGGAATCAAACGCTGGATATTCTGAAAATAGTTTGAGTAAGGTTTAAAATACAGATTTAATCTTTTAATATTAAACGTACACACGATACTAATGTAATGTATTATGGCACAAAATCACTTTGAAGGTTATATTGTGCCTAGGCATGAGGCATTTCGTTCCATGCCCAACACTTCTCCCTGGTAGCCGATTTGGGCTGATCCTCAAACATCTTTGATGGCTTCCTAAAATACTACTTAAATAAGGACTTTAAACTTAAAAACTGAGTCCAGTGATCTGCTTGGCTGAAAGTTTGAGTGTGACTTAAAATTGACCAATCCAAAGCTCTAGCTATAGATATTACGTCATTTCAAGTATCTTAAAAGTTTCAGATTAATCTCAGATTTCTGTATTTGCTGTGGGGAATTCTAAAACAGCTACTTAACATACTTAGCATTTTCTATTTTATTTAATTTTTAAATCTCTTTATTCTCCATAAATTCTATATCTATTTGTGTTGAATCTTTGTAGACTGAGCTTGAAGAATGTAACAGTTCTTCCACTTGTAATGTTATTTAAGCCGACTGCAGAGATATAAATATATGAGGCTTTGTGAAATTTATGTTTGATGAGCATACGTCACATTTCCCATTACGTCCATCAGCTGACATTTTTTGAGAGTAATTATTACTCCTTAAATTTAATGAACAGCGGAGAGATATTTCGCACACACAGAGAAATGTATGTATCTCAAAATCTAAGGAGTGCGGAACTACGTTAAGCCAAAATAGTTCCCTGTTAATAAGCGAAAGAAAACGCACTGTAATGTACTTGTGTGTTTTTGGTCAATGTAGAACATATTATGGTTGGTTAACTTGTAATTGGGTTATTTAAGCAATAATCGTTAGTTATTGATCCTTCTATTGCGCAAGAAAGCATTTTAATACTAGAAGAAAGTCACATACTTATATGTTGATATATCTCCTATTAGCCTCTCTTGAAACTGAACCATCTTTGCCGCCATTTCTCTGTGCGTGAATTCAAGCATCAGAATTATTTTTAACAATTTACATTCATAATTAAATATCGGGCAATCATGAGGAACCTTGGCGGCTTGGGTCTGTTGCAATGGCACAATGACAAGTGTCATCAATATACAAGGAGCGACAAACATGACCAAAGTATGGAATGCACAGGAAAACCAATATATTGGATATGTATCGTCTTTGGTACTGAGGAAGATACTGGTGTTTACTTAAAGGCAACATTGTTTTATATCAGTATGAAAGTGTGTTTGTAAATAAACGTGTTCTAGATAAATAATTCTCTTTTGTAGTTCATTTATTGGCTTCCCGCGTTTCATCATGATTCTTGATATCAAAGGAAATATGCAGCGTGTTAACACATGGTTACTTTCTATTAGATAAATATATAGGATCTTGCTTACTTATTTGATTATCTCTAGCCTAACAGGCTTGGAACAAACTCACAGCTTTGTTTTCTTAATATTTTTTGTAGAACTTGGTGTTTGTGAAAGTAGTAAATTCGAGCTCTTTATTATGAGTTTAATTATAGTAAAATGAAAATCTTTCTCGGCCCACTAATGGTTTGGAAAAACTTTGTTTCCATATAATTATTCACTGACTTAACTTTATTACTCTTCATTGCACCAGTCTGTCGCAGGTTTAAACACAAGTCTATATGAACTTATTCAGCTCTTTCTAACACAAGATGGGCTATATTCAAAATATCCTTGTTTCTTTGCAATACAAGTTATATAACTTCCTTATGCATGGGAAGTTAAAGTCAGAGAGAGAGAGAGAGAGAGAGAGAGAGAGAGAGAGAGAGATTTTGTCGGATTAATATAATTTTGCCATACGCGAAACAGAGAACCAATCATAATAAAGTTAGTAGTTCAAAGCAGATTTGACGACTTTACAACCATTTGTGGAATATCTACGACCTTAGAGCAGTATTTGAAAATTTTGACCCATTTGATAGGTGTATACAAATTTCATACAAAGAAGTACACATGGGAAAGTCTTATTGCATGTAGCAGACTTAGTAACAATCGTTCGTTTTTTATACGAATGAATTCCTTCATTTGGTGAAAGCAGTCATTTGGCTTCATTTTAGTTATAGAGAAAATACAAGCCATGATCTATTTATCTTATGCGCCATTATTCATTGTTTCCCTTAAGAGAAGAATGTCTAATTCTGCAGATGAAAGACTCGGCCTTATTGATGCAGCTCCCACATAATGTTGCTAGACAGATGTAATCCCTGGAATAAAAAAACTTGCAGATACAGCGAATCAAAATATCTTATTCAAGCAACATTACTCTTCGGACTTGTTTGTAATTATAAACCGCCCTGTTATCGATTTCAAAGCTTTAAACATGATAATCTCACAAACTTGACGGTCGAGTCTTTAATGTTTTCCTAATGAAGCTGGTGTTGATAATGCCCAGATGTGCTGAATCTAAAGAAATAAAAGAATACTAGATGGATAATGTTTTTTATTTCCTTTGTATATGGCTCATTTGTTGGCCGGAAGTTGCGTGGGGTCGTTTACTCTCTAGCATTGATTACTCTGAGATTCAAATGAGAAATTACATTTTTCAGTAATTGTAGGCATCAATATTAAAAGACCGTAAGCATTTGCATATTTTTTTCCATTAAAAATATTTGAACAATAGGTAGTTCTGCTGACAACCTGAATTTAATTTGTTTGCAGGTCTTTTTAGGATATGAAAGCGTTCTTCCTCATAGAATTCTATAAGTAAAATAATCTTTTTGAGTCCATTACTTTAGTATTCCTTTATAAAATGTAGATTTGATGCTGGATAAAATTGTAAACGTTTTTCTTTCCATTAATACCATTGAAGAAAGAGTTAAAAGTTGCAAGTCTACCCTTCTACGTTAATTAATTGTTGACTAATTTAGAATGAAATAATTAAACCTAATCCCCAAACTTGGATCATGTCTACCATCTTATATTCCGAATAATATTTGCATAAACACGTCAAAGGTTTCTTTCTGTCGACGTTGTGTTTAGATGACGTCTTGTATTGTATCGGCACAATAATGATTGTAAAATAATGTTATGAAAGCATTTTATTCAAGTTGAATCTGTTTTCATAGGAGCCTAGTGTGACTCACAGACATTTGTTCTAGACCTGATCATTTTCTGCAGAAAGTATGAAATTCAGATAGAGCCGTTATTTAGCAGACTGTATTTGACAGCTGATTTGCGTGGACACTTATTTAGTTGGTTTGAACAGCAATAATACGTGCCTTCAGCAGCAACAATACGTGTCTTCAGTACTTCTAAATACTTGCATGATAATTTCAGATTTATATCATATTTTGACATTCCGATGGTTACTTTTAAAACAGCTACATAATAGACTGAGTCAGATTTATTATTTTAGGTCTCACTTTGTTGTTCATAAAAATACATATCGTTCAGCCAGAGAACGAATCTCCTGGTTTGATAATAAAAATGCTAAATACTTTTGTATGCACCTGTTGGCTAGTACACGAATTACTATTTTGTTTCTATTATTAATTTTATAAGTTTCAATCTCTGTAATTTAGTTGACAACAAAATATTTACCTTATTTTTATATCATATATTTAAGTTTCTGCTGACAAAATAGCATTTTACCGTTTGGTGCAAGGCTATGCTATTAGGTATAAACAATGAGCTTCCCCTCCTGATCAGCTCAAGCCTTTACAAAAATGTCCCATAACACCTATTTTTCAAAACTGAAAAGAAAGTCTCTAATTCTAATTAATGGAAGCACATTTCGCCTGCATATCAATCTTAAGCAGAAATTTTTATATATTTTTATTATATTATAATTAAGTTCAGATATTAGGTTCTGTGTGAATTGAATTAGTCCGATGACTGTATTGTCTATCTGCTTTTCTTGAAATGTTATAAACTGACCTTGTAAAATTTGCAAAATCTTCATATGTTCCATAAATTGAGCTGACTACTAATCTGAGTATTTACAACAAAAAAAAACAATAAAAAAAAATAAAAAAAAAACGAGGCAAAAAGATGTGAGTAGTCAGGTAGGCCATAAACTCAATTACTGACCAAGGTCAATCAGGCAGTATGATATATATAACATATAATTATGGATAAAAGGCAACATACAGTATAAATTAAATATGCATAACGATATATATTGACAGATAGGTAGGAAGGTGAATATATAGTTATAGAGCCCTTTTACTTCAGATTTTGTGACATTTGTATGTTTGATGAGCATACGTCACATTACTACCCTCTCTGACAAAGACTGCAAAAAAATACTATACCTTTTTTTCTGTATGAAAACGTTTAATTAATTGAAGAAAGGCAATTAGTATCAACTTTACGTATTGTCTATTTTCAAACATATTCTATAGCAGAATAATTTCAAGAGTTAATACTTTTTTTCAGACTGTTCATTATTAGTTTCAATTTCTCTCCATTCAACCTTTCGAAACCATTCTAATAACTTGTACTCATAGCCAAATCTTGGTCAGTTAATGAGGAGCCTGGATGTTTTGGATCTATTGTACATGCACTATGGCAACAACAACTATAAACAAAAAACACAGAGAAACAAACACGATCAAAGTATGAAATGTATGGGAAATCAAGCGGATATATATATATATATATATATATATATATATATATATATATATATATATATATATATATATATATATATATCGTCTTCTGGGCCTGAGAGACGTGCTGCACCATCTTCGCCGTCATTTCCCTGCAAGTGAAGCAAAGTGTCAGAAGCCTTTCTAATAACTTGTACTCATAGTCCAATATCGTGGAATCGCGAGGAACCTGGGAGGTTTGGATCTGTTGCATCTGGACAATGCGATAAAGAACATCTGGTTATTAACTGAAGCCCATCATATTTTATATCAGTCTGTACTTGATTTGTTTAAATGAACGTGTTCTGGATAAAGTGTGCTCTTTCGTAGTTCACCTATTGGCTTCTCACGTTTTATGAAATTTTTTATATAAAAGGGAATGTGCAGTGTGTTAACATATGGCCATGTTTATATATATATATATATATATATATATATATATATATATATATATATATATATATATATATATATATACGTAATAAAATCGGCAGTGGCCGAGTGGTCTAAAGCGCCCACCGTTACGGATCACTGCCATCTCACCTCTGTTTGCGTGGATTCGAGTCTCGGGCTTGGCCAATGTGGGTATGCGAGAAAGCTTGCCAGTAGCTTCTTATGGGGCGGTGGTTCTTTCCGGGGTTTCCCGGGGTTCTACCTCCACCATTTATAACGGCCGCCATGTATAGCCTATCTTGTGCTGAAAAATTGCGTTAGACCCTTTAACAACAACAATAACAACAGCAAAATCACAGTACTTTATTTGCATCTTGAGCGACTATGAGGCTGGGTGGGAACATAATTATTACATTTCAAAGCTTCACACGCAAGATTTGAGACCCGGTCTCATTTAATTCCTGTTGTATGTAGAATAATCAAAAATAATTGCTCATGGGAGGAAACTTCCAGTAACTAAGGAAGAAACACAACGGTGTATCTTAATCTGCTACGTGAGCAGAAAGCAAGCCGATTATAAATAAACCAATACAACGAATATGAGATATTTATTGAGAACTTTATCCAAGCAGTGGAGTAGTGACTGTTTACAATACGTGTAGTTCTCGAGTCCTACTTCCACATTAGTTAAGTTTTGTCTAACTTAGTACGTAGAATGAAATAGTGGAACCTGATCCAATAAAGTTGAATCACATACACTGGCGTATATTTACAATACTAATGGATAAGCAAATCCATGATTTATTCTATTCAATCATTTGTTTATATTTCGCCCTATATCGACACGGTACTCATTTTAAAACGATTCACAAGAGAAAAGTGTGATTTGAGCACATTGTGGTCCTGGCATGATCGTTTTCTGCACATTTACATGAAATTCTATTATCATTTAATAAATTGTGATAATCAGCTTTATTTAAAAGGCTCTGGTTAGTAGATGAATAATTACACTTATTTAATTGAATTAAATACGTTGGTCTAAGCACCAGTGATACGTAAAGAATATTAATGCTACCTTAGAAATCAAGAACAAGCAAGATTTGCAAAAATGACTTCATATATAATTGAAAGCAAGCAAAGTTCAAGGTAGAAATGTAGGTCACATAACCTTTTCAGTTAGCACAGGCATTCTGTGTGAACATACATTCACGCCACAGACTACATTCATCATTTCTCGAAAGCTCAGCCCTTTGAATTTGATACACAAATATAATGAAGTTTCCTTTCTTGCAACGTATTGGCTAATACGCTTCCAATAATCTCCTCAATTGGCGTCAGTTAAATTATCAAATCAAAACAGATCAGGTATGTGACAAATGTTAGGATTTATTCTAATTTTCTTCCAAATTTAACTAACGTTCGTAAATCTTGAAGAGCATTTATATAGTTAGCGAAAAGCATTTACAAATACGTTACAAGAAGTAACATTCCAAAGAAAGATATGTTTATTGTTAGCGTCTTCAAAAGCTACATATTCTGGTAATTTTATAGCAGAGCAACAGCAATTGTCAAATGTTCTTTGGTAAATCTTACAAACATAATACAATTATATTCCCAAATCGGGTTAGTTGACATATTACCTCATAACTCTTCAGACATAAGACTAACGTTGGTTTTTAATGAAAGGCATTTCAAATGCTCTGAAATGCTCTTCACTCCAGAAGAGGATTTTAAGAGTTAGCTAAGCGTTTTAGTCTTCATTTAAGAAGAATTATTTCTTCTAACGTGATTGTAAATGCTTTTCGCTAACTGTATAAATGCTCTTCAAGATTTACGAACGTTAGGAAAATTTGGAAGAAAATTAGGATAAATCCTAACATTTGTCACATACCTGATTTGCTGTCATTTGATAATTCAACTGACGCCAATAGGGGAGATCACTGGAAACGTATTTGCCAATACTTTACAAGAAAGACAGATTTATATACTGTTTGCGGCTTTGAGGTTTGGTCATTATGATGCTGCTCCACTATGGCTCTTACAATCATTTCAACACTACCAAATGTTCCCGGGATATAAATCTTCTTGAGCACAAATAATTTTTCTTAAATGAAGACTAAAACTCTTACCTAACTCTTAAAATCCTCTTCTGTAGTTAAGAGCATTTCAGAGCATTTGAAATGCCTTTCATTAAAAACCAACGTTAGTCTTATGTCTGAAGAGTTATGAGGTAATATGTCAATTAACCCGATTTGGAAATCTAATTGAATTACGTTTGTAAGACTTTACAAAGCACATTGGAAAATTGCTGTTGCTCTGTTATGAAAGTACCAGAATATTTTGCTCTTGAAGACGTTAACAAGATAGATATCTTCCTGTGGAAGTTTACTTCCTCTAACGTATTTATAAATACTTCTCGCTAACGATACAAATGCTCTTCAAGATTTACGAACGTTAGCGAAATTGGGAAGAAAATTAGGATAAATCCTAACATTTGTCACATACCTGATCTGCTGTCATTTGATAATTCAACTGACGCCAATAGCAGAGATCCTTTGAAGCGTATGAGCCAATACTTTACAAGAAAGACAGATTTATGTACTATGTGCGTCTTTAAGGTTTCGTCATTATGATGCTGCTCCACTATGGCTCTTACAATCATTTCAACACTACCAAATGTTCCCGGGATATACATCCTCCTTAGGACAAATAATTCTTTTTAAATGGAGACTAAACCTCTTTGCTAACTCTTAAAATCCTCTTCTGGAGTTAAGAGCATTTCAGAGCATTTGAAATGCCTTTCAATAAAAACCAACGTTGGTCTTATGTCTGAAGAGTTATGAGGTAATAAGTCAACTGACCCGATTTGGGAATAGAATTGGAAGACGCTTATAAGAATAACTAAGGGACATTTGAAGATTGCTGTTGCTCTGCTAGAATTCTACTAGTTTATTTTATTCCTTTGGAATTTTACTTCTTGTAACGCTTTGGTAAATGTTCTTCGCTAACTATGTAAATGCTGTTCAATATTTACTAGAGTTAGGGAAATTTGGAAGAAACTTAGGATCAGTCCTAAAATTTGTCACATACCTAATCTGTTTGGATTCGATAATTGTATTGACGCCAATAAGGGAGGTAATTTGAAACGTAGTAGCCAACACATTGCAAGAATTATGTGAAGAATGCAAGATTTATATACAGTTGTCGTATTTATGGAATAGTTATTATCCTGGTGCTCCACAATAAACTCTTCTAATCATTGTAACACTTGAAAATGTTCCCGGGACATCAATCTTCCATAGGAATGTTGATTCTTCTTAAATGACGACCAATGCTCTTTGCAAACTCTTCGACTCTTCTTCTGGAGATAAAAGCATTTCAGAGCATTTGAAATGCCTTTGCACAATAACCAACGTTAGTCTTATGACTGAAGAGTTATGAGGTAATATGTCAACTAACCCGATTTGGGAATATAATTGTATTACGTTTGTATGAATTTGCAAAGAAATCTTCCATTGGAAG
Organism: Megalonaias nervosa; assembly: GCA_016617855.1. Taxonomy (NCBI): domain Eukaryota; kingdom Metazoa; phylum Mollusca; class Bivalvia; order Unionida; family Unionidae; genus Megalonaias; species Megalonaias nervosa. The sequence continues at coordinate 21,652 of JAECUM010036959.1, forward strand.
TTTACATCTTCTAACGTAATTGTAAATGCTTTTCGCTAACTATATAAATGCTCTTCAAGATTTATGAACGTTAGGGAAATTTGGAAGAAAATTAGGATAAATCCTAACATTTGTCACATACCTGATCTTTTTTTTTTTTTTTTTTTGATAATTCAACTGACGCCAATAGGGGAGGTCATTGGAAGCGTATTAGCCAATACTTTACAAGAAAGCCTGATTTATATACTGTGTGCGGCTTTAAGGTTTGGTAATTATGATGCTGCTCCACTATGGCTCTTACAATCATTTCAACACTACGAAATGTTCCCGGGACATAAATCTTCCTTAGGACAAATAATTCTTCTTAAATGAAGACTAAAACTCTTAGCTAACTCTTAAAATCATCTACTGGAGTTAAGAGTATTTCAGAGCATTTGAAATGCCTTTCAATAAAAACCAACGTTAGTCTTATCTCTGAAGAGTTATGGGTTAATATTTCAACTAACCCGATTTGGGAATATAATTGTATTACATTTGTAAGAATTTCTAAAGGAATTTTTCAAAATTGCTGTTGCTTTGCTATCAAAGTACCAGAATATTTAGCTCTTGAAGACGTTAACAATAAACATATCTTTCTTTGGAATTTTACTTCTTGTAACGAATTTGTAAATGCTTTTCGCTATCTATATAAATGCTCTTCAAGATTTACGAACGTTAGCGAAATTGGGAAGAAAATTAGGATAAATCCTAACATTTGTCACATACCTGATCTGTTTTGATTTGATAATTCAACTGACGCCAATAGCAGAGATCATTTGAAGCGTATGAGCCAATACTTTACAAGAAAGACAGATTTATATACTATTTGCGTTTTTAAGGTTTGGCCATTATGATGCTGCTCCACTATGGCTTTTACAGTCATTTGAACACTACCAAATGTTCCCGGGACACAAATCTTCCTTAGGACAAATAATTCTGTTTAAATGGAGACTAAAACTCTTTGCTAACTCTTAAAATCCTCTTCTGGAGTTAAGAGCATTTCAGAGAATTTGAAATGCCTTTCAATAAAAACCAACGTTAGTCTTATGTCTGAAGAGTTATGAGGTAATATGTCAACTGACCCGATCTGGGAATAGAATTGGAAGACGCTTATAAGAATAACTAAGGGACATTTGAAGATTGCTGTTGCTCTGCTAGACTTCTACCAGTTTATTTTATTCCTTTGGAATTTTACTTCTTGTAACGTTTTGGTAAATGTTCTTCGCTAACTATGTAAATGCTGTTCAATATTTACTAGAGTTAGGGAAATTTGGAAGAAAATTAGGATCAGTCCTAAAATTTGTCACATACCTAATCTGTTTGTATTTGATAATTGTATTGACGCCAATAGGGGAGGTCATTGGAATCGCGGTAGCCAATACCTTACAAGAATTAAGTAAACCAAGCAAGATTTATATACAGTTGTCGTATTTATGGGATAGTTATTATCCTGGTGCTCCACAATAAACTCTTCTAATCATTGTAACACTTGAAAATGTTTCCGGGACATCAGTCTTCCATAGGAATATTGATTCTTCTTAAATGAAGACTAATGCTTTTGCGAACTCTTCGAATCTTCTTCTGGAGTTAAGAGCATTTCAGAGCATTTGAAATGCTTCTAAAGAAAAACCAACGTTAGTCTTATGTCTGAAGAGTTATGAGGTAATATATCTCAACTAACCCGATTTGGGAATATATTTGTATTACGTTTGTAAGAATTTCCAAAGGACATTTGAAAATTGCTGTTGTTCTGCTATAAAAGTACCAGAATATTTAGCTCTTGAAGACGTTAGCAAGATAGATATATTCCTTTGGAAGTTTACTTCTTCTTATGTATTTGTAAATATTTTTGCAAACTTTATAAATGCTCTTCAAGATTTACGAACGTTAGGGAAATTTGGAAGAAAATTAGGATAAATCCTAACATTTGTCACATACCTGATCTGCTGTCATTTGATAATTCAACTGACGCCAATAGCAGAGATCATTTGAAGCGTATGAGCCAATACTTTACAAGAAAGACAGATTTATATACTATTTGCGTTTTTAAGGTTTGGTAATTATGATGCTGCTCCACTATGGCTTTTCCAATCATTTGAACACTACCAAATGTTCCTGGCACACAAATCTTCGTTAGGACAAATAATTCTGTTTAAATGGAGACTAAAACTCTTTGCTAACTCTTAAAATCATGTACTGGAGTTAAGAGCATTTCAGAGCATTTGAAATGCCTTTCAATAAAAACCAACGTTAGTCTTATCTCTGAAGAATTATGGGTTAATATTTCAACTAACCAGATTTGGGAATATAATTGTATTACGTTTGTAAGAATTTCCAAAGGACATTTGAAAATTGCAGTTGCTTTGCTATCAAAGTACCAGAATATTTAGCTCTTGAAGACGTTAACAATAAACATATCTTTCTTTGGAATGTTACTTCTTGTAACGTATTTGTAAATGCTTTTCGCTATCTATATAAATGCTCTTCAAGATTTACGAACGTTAGCGAAATTGGGAAGAAAATTAGGATAAATCCTAACATTTGTCACATACCTGATCTGTTTTGACTTGATAATTCAACTGACGCCAATAGCAGAGATCCTTTGAAGCGTATGAGCCAATACTTTACAAGAAAGACAGATTTATATACTATTTGCGTTTTTAAGGTTTGGTCATTATGATGCTGCTCCACTATGGCTTTTCCAATCATTTGAACACTACCAAATGTTCCTGGCACACAAATCTTCGTTAGGACAAATAATTCTGTTTAAATGGAGACTAAAACTCTTTGCTAACTCTTAAAATCATGTACTGGAGTTAAGAGCATTTCAGAGAATTTGAAATGCCTTTCAATAAAAACCAACGTTAGTCTTTTCTCTGAAGAGTTACAGGTTAATATTTCAACTAACCCGATTTGGGAATATAATTGTATTACGTTTGTAAGAATTTCCAAAGGACATTTGAAAATTGCAGTTGCTTTGCTATCAAAGTACCAGAATATTTAGCTCTTGAAGACGTTAACAAAAAACATATCTTTCTTTGGAATGTTGCTTCTTGTAACGTATTTGTAAATGCTTTTCGCTAGCTATATAAATGCTCATCAAGATTTACAAACGTTAGGTAAATTTGGAAGAAAATTAGGATAAATCTTAACTTTTGTCACATACCTGATCTGTTTTCATTTGATAATTCAACTGATGCCAATAGCAGAGATCAATTGAAGCGTATGAGCCAATACTTTACAAGAAAGACAGATTTATATACTATTTGCTTCTTTAAGGTTTGGTCATTATGATGCTGCTGCACTATGGCTCTTACAATCATTTCAACACTACCAAATGTTCCCGGGACATACATCTTTCTTGGGACAAATTATGCTTCTTAAATGGAGACTAAAACTCTTTGCTAACTCTTAAAATCATCTACCAGATTTAAAAGCATTTCAGAGCATTTGAAATGCCTTTCAATAAAAGCCAACGTTAGTCTTATCTCTGAAGAGTTATGAGTCAATATTTCAACTAACCCGATTTGGGAGTATAATTGTATTACGTTTGTAAGAATTTCCAAAGGACATTTGAAAATTTCTGTTGTTTTGCTATCAAAGTACCAGAATATTTCGCTCTTGAAGAAGTTAACAATACACATATCTTTCTTTGGAAATTTACTTCTTGTAACGTATTTGTAAATGCTTTTCGCTAACTATATAAATGCTCTTCAAGATTTACGAACGTTAGGGAAATTTGGAAGAAAATTAGGATAAATCCTAACATTTGTCACATACCTGATCTGCTGTCATTTGATGATTCAACTGACGCCAATAGCAGAGATCATTTGAAGCGTATGAGCCAATACTTTACAAGAAAGACAGATTTATATACTATTTGCGTTTTTAAGGTTTGGTCATTATGATGCTGCTCCACTATGGCTCTTACAATCATTTCAACACTACCAAATGTTCCCGGGACACAAATCTTCGTTAGGACAAATAATTCTTTTTAAATGGAGACTAAAACTCTTTGCTAACTCTTAAAATCCTCTTCTGGAGTTAAGAGCATTTCAGAGCATTTGAAATGCCTTTCAATAAAAACCAACGTTGGTCTTATATCTGAAGAGTTATGAGGTAATATGTCAACTGACCCGATTTGGGGATAGTATTGGAAGACGGTTATAAGAATTACTAAGGGACATTTGAAGATTGCTTTGCTCTGCTAGTTTGTTTTATTCCTTTGGAATTTTACCTTTTGTAATGCTTTGGTAAATGTTCTTCGCTAACTATGTAAATGCTGTTCAATATTTACTAGAGTTAGGAAAATTTGGAAGAAACTTAGGATCAGTCCTAAAATTTGTCACATACCTAATCTGTTTGGATTCGATAATTGTATTGACGCCAATAGGGGAGGTTATTGGAAACGTAGTAGCCAATACTTTACAAGAATTAAGTGAACCAAGCAAGATTTATATACAGTTGTCGTATTTATGGGATAGTTATTATCCTGGTGCTCCACAATAAACTCTTCTAATCATTGTAACACTTGAAAATGTTCCCGGGACATCAATCTTCCATAGGAATATTGATTCTTATTAAATGAAGACTAATGCTCCTTGGAAACGCTTCAAATCTTCTTCTGGAGTTAAGAGCATTTCAGAGCATTTGAAATGCCTTTGCACAAGAACCAAGGGTAGTCTTATCTCTGAAGAGTTATGAGGTAATATGTCAACTAAACCGATTTGTGAATATAATTGTATTACGTTTGTAAGAATTTCCAACGGAATATTCCTTTGGAAGTTTATTTCTTCTAACGTGATTGTAAATGCTTTTCGCTAACTATATAAATGCTCTTCAAGATTTACGAACGTTAGGGAAATTTGGAAGAAAATTAGGATAAATCCTAACATTTATCACATACCTGTAACGAATTTGTAAATGCTTTTCGCTAACTATATAAATGCTCTTCAAGATTTACGAACGTTAGGGAAATTTGGAAGAAAATTAGGATAAATCCTAACATTTGTCACATACCTGATCTGCTGTCATTTGATAATTCAACTGACGCCAATAGCAGAGATCATTGGAAACGTATTTGCCAATACTTTACAAGAAAGCCAGATTTATATACTGTTTGCGGCTTTAAGGTTTGGTCATTATGATGCTGCTCCACTATGGCTCTTCCAATCATTTGAACACTACCAAATGTTCTTGGGACATAAACCTTGCTTAGGACTAATAATTTTTCTTAAATGAAGACTAAAACTCTTAGCTAACTCTTAAAATCATCTACTGGAGTTTATTATTATTATTATTATTATTATTATTATTATTAAATACAATATATAAATCAATATCTTTTCTAAAACATCATACTACATGTATTCTTTTTTATATTTGACATGTAAAAGAAAAAATCAACATTTTAAATATGCAGCATGAATTATGTAGCACAAGTTGCTTTTACCAGACTTTAATCCCATCGAAATTTGTAAACAAATGGACAGTATCTCGAAAAACCAACATTGTTACTTTCATGTAAAATATTAGAAATTTGGAATCCGCAGAATTCTTTATATGATTGAGTCATTATGTATGGTGTGTAAATGGATTTAAAGTAGAGTTCAGCATTGCTAATTTTCTTCAAAATGCCAGGGCTCGAGTAAATTCTGATGATTATGAAAACTGAGTGTTCGAAACGTGTAGCCGGTTCTCAACGCAAGATGTAATATGCAAATAATTCAAACCACCTTTAGAATCGTTTGATACACTGCCCATAAAATGAAATAAAAAACGAATTTTACACATTTTGATATTTTTCCACCTGATTTGTTTCATTATATCTCGTTTTTGCTTTTCTTTCGTTTTTTCTACAGCTATCCCTTTCAATAAAAAGAAAATAATTCAGTTCTCAGTAGCTTTGTGTGTTATTTGTTTGTAGGATTTTGTAACTTGCCTCTACCCTTGAAAATGAACTTTAATGGCTCTAAACGTTGCGGAGATATTTTAATAATTTGTGGTTTGTAACTGCGCCGCGGCCAATCTTCTCTCTCTCT